>MU225512.1:165050-178583 GCA_018584345.1 Thuja plicata | reverse complement strand
GCCACATAGTGTCACCTGGAGGCTAGGGTCAAGAGGTACTACTAGGGTTACCTTCAAGGTTGGACTTATGTGATGACACTTCCCTATATACAGCTTAGGTTATCCTATGTGTGTCAGTTGCATTTGGTGTTGTTTAGTATTCTTTATTATGGTTTAGATTGCTTCTATAATCTTCCTTTGCATTGAAGTATGAGGTCATGTGTACCTTGTTTTGTATTCTTGTTGTATACCCCATGTGATGGGCCTGTTACTATGTCCTCAGCATGGTGGGAGTGGACCTTTGGTTACACATGGTCGGGTGGTAGTGATTCTTATTACCATTGAGATTCCGACGGATTCTACTTCATGCTTGGATGTTCTTTGATGCAGTTCTATCTTCTGATTCTTTTGGAGACTGGTTCAGTTTCATGAGTTGTATATTTGTACCATATGTTTATATTGGTTATCATCCTTTGGAGGATGCATTGTATTGATTATTATGTATTATTACATACCCTGCGATTTGTGCAGTGGATGTTGATTAGGTAGTGTACCTTGTGGTATCAGTTGTATATGTAATCTTTATTATGAGATGTATGTTATTGGTTTCAGATTACGTAACCTTTATGTCAGTTCTTTGTTATTGTAATCATAGATTAGTTTGTTTAAGTAATTCTACGTCAAGGAACCCTCGAGGAATGTTAATCATGTATGAGTTGTATTTCATGTACGTCATGTACTTCATTGTGTTGCTTCCGCATTGTTATTAATATTGTTGTAAACATTTTAAAAAAAAATTATTCTGTGAACTTAGTGTCATGTTTGGGTTAAGTTCTCCTAGGTTCCCTGACGGAGCATTACAAACACACACTCATACAAAGAGTAATATTTACTAAGTTATATTTTAGCTTCGTACGCTCTCATACATCTATCTCGAACAAGATCATCTTCTATAAATATACTAATTCGTAGAGCATCCAAGTCAACCTAACACAATTAAAAATATGTCTCACTAAATCATTCCCATGGTGGTAGGGAATGAAACGTGGATCCCACAAATACATCATCACTCAAATCAAAACACTTCACATTCTTCATGATATTCAGAGACAATGAACATGAAAGTATACGCTACAATGCAAATAATCACTCTGAAACACTTCAAGGAATAACCAGATCGGTCTTGACCCAAAAGATTAAATTTCAGCATATAACACCATGAATGGGACCAGGAAAAGTATAGTAAAAGATAGATCTTCGCATCATGCACTCTAATGCACATTCCACTAGAAAAAAAATCCTTATCAACTAGAATTATCAGTATACCACAAACAGAGCCTCATCAACTAGGTAGACATGTTGACATCAATGACAACCATTACTAATAAAAAAAATGAAATTCACATAAAAAATATTAAACAATATAATAATGATGCATCACCCTTGCCTAGAGTTCTTGTTCAAAATAAGGATAGAATTGGGATGACATATATCCATCCGTGGGATGTGTGGATCTGGCATGATCAAACTTCCTTATATTCATGAAAGGATTGTTTAGTTCCACCTGAGTTCTCACGTAGGAGATGGGGTTTTGAAAGGCTTCTAGGGTAACCCAATATGGAGGGCTATGTGATGACACTCTCCCTACATGTATCATAGAATACCCTCCATTGGATTTGTGATATGCCTCTGGTAGCTAGAATTCCTTTCATTCCTTTTATTATTTTAGAGGTATGATCATGTCCCTATTTTTTTTATTGGTTTTCTTGTGTGTGTGTGTGGGGCCTTATGTTTATATCCTTAGCATAGTGGGGTGGGCCTCAAGGTTTCACATGGTAAGTTGGTTGTGATCTTCCTCCATCAAGGTTGGTTGGATTGTTCATGATGCGTGGATGGATCATATTTTTCAGTACCTTTATTTTTTTTTCTTAGTGATCTTCAATTGCATATTGTGTCATCTAATGAATTATTAATTACTTATATTTGATGATTTTACTTGGATACTCCAAGAGGATAATGATGTAATGGTAATTATGTTGATGATAATGCAATTAATTTGATGTAATTCTAATCACTTAACTAATGGATTATGAAAGGATAATTTAGAATTAGATAGATCAATGTTGGTATCGACTATCATATGAGATTATATGTTATCATTGCTAAGTTGGAAAATGATCTAGGAACATTTGAGTTTGTTTCTTAAAATGAACCTAGTGATAATGACAATGATGTTCATGATTAATGAGTATATTTAATTACTATTCTAGTTAGTTAGATATATTGTAGATGTGTTTCTAAAGTAGTAAAGAACCCATACATGACATAGTCTAGAGTTATAGTTTATCTTCTACTCGTGGTTTACAATGAATATAAATATGATGTGTAATTATATCTTTAATTTTTTAATCTTAGTGATTAAAATAAATCAAAATGTTTGGATGAATATGTATTTGTACTTAAAAAATATATTTCTATGTTCTTTTAGTTGTTAGTAGTTTCCTTTGGGGCTCCTTAGCAAGACGTTACAATTGGAAGTTGAGAGGAGTAATTGAGGCCTCATAAAACAAAGGGTTTTCAACCCAATTACCTACTAGAAAGAGTCTGTCAATGTTCTTCACAATACTCCAAGGACCAAACCTTTTGTTGGTCCAAGTGAAGAATCCATTCTTGAGGGCCACTTAAAAAAGACAATTAGTCAAAATGAAGTTCTAGAAATTAGTTTGAACCGTATTCACTCTACTAACACTACCCAACTTTTCAATTAGATACTTTGTTGCATTAAAATAAACTCTTAAAATTAGAGTGTGAATAATGAGAGGTTGGAATACCTCAAAAAGTTGATGCCATAAAGACTTATTTTTTCCAACCCTTTTAGGGTCATAGATCTTCAAGAAGAAAAAACATTTCTTACAACACATTTATTTCACTTTTACTAATTGTGAGTGTTTATTATGTGAATTTTTCTCAGGCTATACAATTTGAATCCCCTGAAAGGAACCAAACCACTTGACACAACTTATGTCACCACAAAGAAGGCCTTCCAATCTTATTTTGGATGCAATAAAAATGAAGATTCCCCCATACCAAGTTTAGTTTTCTAAAGCATAAGCACATTAAAACATAATTTATTAACACATCTTTTGATCAAACACATTTTATCAGGGGTGTTTAACCCCTGACATTTCATGTGTTAGAATAGTTAATCTTTCCTTGATTGTATTTAATTATTTATTTGCGGATAAACCAAGGTATCCTACATTTATTTAATTAGGAGATTCTATGGAATCCCTACATTTATTTTGTCCTCTAGTCCAAGTGGGAGGACATGTCATTTATTTTATATCCTTTATTAAGGAATTTAGATAATCCTCCTTAAGAGGATATTGACACTTTGCACACACCTATTATGGATGTTGGAATTCATATATTGGTTAGTTACTTAGTAACTCCTTTCTTCATCTCTATAAAAGAGATTCTCTCCTCTTATTTCTACTCTATGAGTTATTGTAAATGAGCTCTCTCTCTCTCTCTCTCTCTCTCTCTCTCTCTCTCTCTCTCTCTCTCTCTCTCTTTTTTTTTTATNGTGCGCTCTCTCTCTCTCTCTCTCTCTCTCTCTCTCTCTCTCTCTCTCTCTCTCTCTCTCTTTTAATTTTACATATTCATAATATCACAAGGGTTTTTCTTTTCTTTTCCCCTTTCAAAATATTCTTGTCTCCTTGTATTGGATTTTGGGTGCTTTCTCCTAGTTCATGTTTTTATCATGGTAGCATTTTATTTTTTATTCATCTCTCTTGGATTATTTTCACTTCCTTGCGCTTGTTATTTTCCTTACATGGTATTAGATCTTGGGTTGATAATCCTTGTTTGAGTGTAGTGTTTAAGGTTACCATTCTTTGGAGCACACCTTGTTAGAGACTCTTGTTTGAGAGAGAATATTGAGCTTCATTTGCTAACAATTGTGTTGCAGATTTTGCATTATTGTTTTTTCTAACCCTCTTTGGTCATCTTTCCACCAGAGAGATGTGTTTGATTTTTTTTTTGGTTTAGCTGGCTTACCGCCAAACCCATTTTAATCTACATTTATTTTCACCTCTATAGGGAAACCGCAAGGTTTAAAATTATTTCTTCTCTCACATTTCATGCATGTTATAATCTATTCAATTTTTAATAAATTGTCACATGTAGTTTTATTTCCTATAGGATTCACATTAAAATATCTCAGATCTTTGTGCATGCATGCATCTCTCTCTATTATAATCAATTTTTTCATTAACAGTTTTTCTTACAGGGTTTAATCTCCATTTTTCTATCAAACCTTGTTAAATCTCTGTTATACTTTTGTTTGGTATCTTGGTATAGTTTTTCAATACACATCTTTATCTTATATTAACTTCAAATTAACCATTTACTATTGGCTTTATTGCGCAAATTTCTCTAACTTTCATATGTTATTTTAGCATTTGTTTCACTACGCTTTTACTGCCTTGCAAAAACTCTTCTCTCCTCGCTCTCGCAACATTTAAACTTTGCACCAATCCTTCTTTCCCTACACACCTTTCCTTTCCTCCCTTCCATGCAATATCTTCCTCACTTCCTACACAACTCCCTTCCTCCCCTCCTTCACAATCCTCTCTCTAGTCTTCACAACAACTATTCCTCTACGCAACCCTTCCTTCCTTTTGCTGCAACCTTCCTCATTAATTATGCAGATTATCATATTAATTTTGTAGGTTATTCATTTCATTTTTTAGCTTCTCTATAGTCTCCCTACTTTAAATGTGGTCAAACTCCCATTCTTAGAAGCTTCGGAGGTCTCTTTACTATTCTTGCTGGTCTGTCTACCATTCAGCCAATCATTCCATCTGCCATTGTAACTCCTCTATCTACTGTCAGTTTTCTAGCAAACTCTTTGCTTATTTAAATTTGTTTTTATTATATTATTAGTTTCTATTAATTTAATTACCTTCAAATAGTTTGTATTTAAATTACATTATAGTATTACAAATCAATAATTCAAATTAATTGTCAATTAGTTTTCATGTGTCTTAATTAAGGATTCCATTCAAAATTTTCATATATTTGTTTAATTGGTGCTTATTTAAAGTTAATACACTCTTTTTACAACCTTTTAATAATTTATTTGTCATTTTAATTTATTGTTTATCACTTAAAACCATTTTTTATTTATTTTAAAACTCATTATTTAATCATTCAAACATTGATTAACATTACATTTAATTTCATTTTGAGATTAGTTAAAGGTTGTTTATCAATGTTTCTGAGGTGATTTTGTCCAATCCTATCATTTTTTCCTTCTTATTCAAATCATGTCTACGCTTATTCCTAAAATTAAGTTAAATAATTCTAATTACCATGCTTGGAAAACACATATTTCGTTTATCTTCCGTTTCAAACATATGTTAGACATTGCCACTAATCCTTCTTCCGTGCCATCCAGTACTGCTCCTAAAGCCGATGTTGATGCTTGGAATGTTAAAAATGAGGTGGCACTTGGACTAATAGGAATTTCCTTAGGTTCAAAATTATATGTTTTAATTTCTCATTGCACTAAAGCACATGCAACTTGGGCTATTCTGAAAAGCACGTATGATAGTCCAAATGAATCTAGAAATATTCAACTCCAAAATCAATTGGAGGATCTTTTGTATACTGACTTTAAATTTATGGATGTTTTTTTTCTCAAATTTGATTCTATTAGAATTTAATTGCAGGAGTAAATTTAAAAAATCTTCATTTAATTCATATCATTTTAAAGAAATGTCTTCCTAGATAGTTTCAACTGTTTATTACTAATGTGCATTCTCAACTTGCTCTTCCTACTTTAGCTTCTCATTTAACCTATATTATTTTTCAATTTTTATTGTGTCAAGAGGAAGCGAAGTTCATTCAATTTGGAACTCTCAAGTCTAATGAACTTGCTTTTGTCTCTTTAAATCATAATCAAACTCATTTTAGATCAAATAATCACAATAATAATAATCATAATCAACATAGTCATAATAATAATAAATTCAATTCTAGGCCTTATCATAATAATAATAATCATTAAAATAATCATAAAAATAATCAAAATAATAATTATCATAAGAATGGTTCAAATAAAAAATCCCATTGCACCTATTGTGGGAAAGATGGTCATGTGACTCAAATTTGCTTTAAAAAGAAAAATGAGAAGAAACCTATGAATCAAAATATCCAGAATAATCAAAAGTCTAATTATAATAAGCCTAATAGTAATCAATCTCGTCATGCTTTTACTGTTAGTTATAAGGATTCCAGCCCCTTGGAGTGGATTATTTATAGTGGTTCATCTCAACATGTTACATTTCATAGAGAAGTTTTTGACTCTTTGCAACCTGATACTTCTAACATTCCAATTCAATTAGCTAATAATCATATTGCAAAGTTGAAGGTTCTGGTGATGTTCTTGTTCCTAATGGAAAATTGCATGATGTTATTTGTGTTCTTGATTTGAAATCTAATCTTCTTTTATTTTCTCAATTATGTCAAGATTATAAGGTTGAATTTCATAATATGTGCTATGTTATTGATCCTAAATCCGATCAAGTTGTTGCTATTGCCAAAATGGATCATGATAACTTGTTTAAATTTTATGAGTTTGCCACTACAAGATTTTAATTGCATGCTAATGTTGATTTTAATGTATGGCATGAAAGGATTGACCATTTAAATTATGATTATATCTCCTTGATGCAAAATGAAAATATGGTTGACGGTTTGCCTCATCTTATTCCTTCCAAATTTATATGCACTGGTTGCATGAGTGGTAAAATGCCTAGGAAACCCTTTCCACATGATCAATCTTGGAGGGAACATCATAAGTTGTACCTAATCCATAGTGATCTTTTGGGTCACATGGAGAATAAATCCATCCAAGGTTTATGGTATGCACTCACCTTTGTGGCTATTTTTTCTAGGACTTGGATCTATTTCTTGCATAGTAAAGATCAAGTCTTTGATATATTTGCTGAATTTCACATTTTTGTTGAAAGGAAATATGGGTTTAAAATCAAAATTTTTAGAACTGACAATGGCACTGAATATGTTAATAATGCTTTTTATTAATAGTTGAAATCTATTGGCATAAAACATGAGCTTATTATTCCTTATACACCACAACAAAATAGTGCGGCATAAAGAAAACATAGGACTATAATTGAGATGGCTAGATGTTTATTACATTATAAGAATATGGATTATAAGTCTTGGGCTGAAGCAATGGCTTGCGCCACTTATCTCATTAATAGGACTCCTACTAAAGACTTAAAGGATAAAATTCCCAAAGAAGAGTGGTCTAGTAGGAAGCCTAATTTGGCAAATTTAAGAGTTTTTGGATCTATTGCTTTTGTTCACACACCTAAAAAAAAGAGGAAAAAATTAGATGCTAAATATTCACCTTATATTTTTGTTGAATATTATGAAAACACTAAAGGATATAGAGTTTATGATCCTAGTACTAACAAAGTTCAAGTTGCAAGAGATGTGTGTATTACAGAAAATTGTGTTCATGATTTCTCAAAGGGGAAACATGTTGAATTTAGTGGAAGTAAAATTGTGGTTGTGAAGGACCAACCTCCTTCTCTAAACCCTACTCCTAATGAATATATTTATATTCCTTCTAGTGATAGTGATGATGATAAAACTAACTCTACTCCTAACGATTCTTCATCTAGTGACGAGTCCATTACTTCTAAGAGAAATCCTATTTGGTTTAGAAATTTACTTTATGAGAGTGATGATTACATTAATAGAATGGGTGGACTTAAACCTAAGAGAATTAATTATTGCAATTATTCTTTGATGACTTCTATTATACATACTAATGATCCTCAAACATTTGAACAAGCTAAAATTCAAACTCATCGACAAAAAGCCATGAAAGAAGAATATGATACATTACTTTCTAACAAAACTTGGGATTTAGTTACTTTACCTAATGGAAAGAATTTGGTTTCATGCAAATGGTTATACAAAACTAAGTTAAATTCCGATAATGAAGTTAAGTAATTTTAAAGCTAGAGTGTTGCTAGAGGTTTTTCTCAAATAGAAGGTTTAGATTATATTGAGACATTTGATCCTATTTCTAGGATGACTAAAATTAAAATTATTCTTGCTTTATCTTATAAAATGAATTGGCCTATTCACCAAATGGATGTTAAAAATGCTTTTCTTAATGATTACTTACATGAGGAAATTTATATGGCTCAACCTCCCAGTTTTATTAAAGAAGGTAATGAACATTTAGTTTGCAAGTGAAAGAAATATATTTATGGATTAAAACAATCACCTAGAGAGTGGTATTCCAAGATTAATGCTTTCTTTATTTCTCAAGGTTTTATTAGAAGTAAAAATGATCCTAATATTTAGATTAATCATAGTGAAGATAACATTGTTATTATCATTTTATATGTTGATGATTTGATTCTTACCTCCAGTTCGAACTCTTTAATTTCTAATATTAAGTTTCAAATTAATAAAAAAATTCAAATGAATGATTTAGGAATTTTACATTACTTCTTAGGAATGCAAATTTGGAAAAACCCTAAGGGTATTTTTCTATCTCAAAGCAAATATTCTCATGATCTTTTAGAAAACTTTAAGGTGAATGATGTTGTTCATGTTTCTATTCCATGTGAATTAGGAACTAAGCTAATTATTGATATGAAAACTCCTTTAGTTGATGCTACTTTGTATAGAAAACTAGTTGGTAGCTTGAATTATCTAATTCTAACTAGAGCTGATATTTATTGTAGTGTCGGATTAGTTTCTAGGTTTATGTCTAAACCTCAACAAACTCATTTCAATTTTGCTAAAATAATTCTAAGGTATATTAAAGGAACTCTATATGTAGTTTTGATTTATGATTCAAATTCTGATTTTACTTTAAAAGTATTTATTGATTCAGATCTAGGTAGAGATCCCAATGATGGGAAATCTACTTGTATGGGTATAGTTTTTTTTTCAGTTCAGGTGCTATTTCTTGGAAAAGTAAAAAAGAAAATTCTATTTCTCTATATTCTACTGAAGCTAAATATAAAGGATGTACTACTACTGATAAAGAAGCCTTATGAATTATAAGGTTACTTTAAGACTTGGGTCTACCTCAACAAGAGCCCACACCTTTGTATTGTGACAACCAAAGTGCAATTGCCTTAGCAAAAGATCTAATTTTCCATGCAAGAAAAAAACACATTTTTCTAAAACATCATTTCATTAGAGAAATAGTTGAAGACAAACATGTATCACTCATCTATTGCAAGGGATAAGATCAAGTTGCAAATATTTTGACAAAGCCTCTTTCTACAGAGAAATTTCAATATCATTATAAAAATTTGGGTTTAATTCCCATTGATGTAAACTCTCCAAGTAAAGATTAAGGGGGGTGTTAGAATAGTTAATATTTCCTTGGTTGTATTTAATTGTTAATTTGAGGATAACAGAAGGTATCCTACAATTGTTTAATTAGGCGAGTCTATGGAATTCCTACATGTATTTTTTACTCTAGTCCAAGTGGGAGGACATGTCATTTCTTTTATTTCCTTTATTAAGGAATTTATATAATCCTCCTTAAGAGGATATTGACACTTTGCACACACCTATTATGGATGTTACTTAGTAACTCCTCTTCTCATCTCTATAAAAGAGACACTCTCCTCTCTCATTTCTACTCTATGAGTTATTGTAAATGAGCTCTCTCTCTCTCTCTCAAGCTTTTCCATATTCATAATATCACAAGGGGTTTTTCTTTTCTTTTTCCTTTTCAAATTCTTCTTGTCTCCTTTTATTGGCTTTTGGGTGCTTGCTCCTAGTTCATGCTTTTCTCATGGTAAAAGTTTCTTGTTCATTCATCTCTCTTGGATTATTTTCATTTCCTTGCTCTTTTTATTTTCCTCACATCATTAAAGGGTATATATCGCCCATTAATGGACATATTCAGTTGACTGAGTCCTAGGAAGTGGCCCACCCTTCTTGGATCTTAGTTTCATTTACCTTGTGGCACTGACCACTTTTTCCAAAAGATTTTATTTCAATATTCTACCTTTAGTTTTCTTTTTCCCCATATTAACTTTCCCATTTGTATAAAAGGAATGGAAAATGGTGTTTTTTTCTAGGATATCCTCTTCCTCTAAAAAAATTAAAAAATCATTCTCTTATGAATGGAACTCATTATAAACATTAAGACATCTAGCTATCAGAGATATAAGTTCTAAATCTCTTAAATTCTGTAACACCTATCTAGCTAGAGATAATTTTGGAAAAGGGGAAATAAAGTTATGAATAGAGGAGCTAAGTTAGGGCATACCTTGATTTTCTTCTAGAAAAGGACTTTTCTAATAATACACATTGGCTGAAGATTGCAACCCAGTAGTCATTATGAATAGAATGGAGAGCTCCTAATCCACTAAAAGTTACTTATGAGCCTCCCTAGGCTTTGGAATAAGAACCATGATACTTAGGTCTAGGTTGGGATTGAAGGAGGGGGAGCCATGAAATTCTTTATAGGTTCCTCCTGCTCCACCAAAGTACACTCTTGTCTATGATTTACCATAGTCAAGCCAGATAGACTCACCTCTTGTTGATAAAACATCTTTATGTGTGTCATTTACACTTGGGGGAGACTAATATTATGAATCCGAGCATATATACTATGAAGTAGTAATATGTCATATTTGGGAAGTACAATTTCCTACAAGTTTAGTCTCAAAATGCAAATTGCTTTCTGGGATCTCACCACCAAGGGGATGGTTAGGGGTACAAAAACAATTAATGTATTATTCACCAATATTTCCTTTCCCCCTTTTTTTTACCATACAATCTTCTACTAAATAGACACCAAGCTTGCAAACCTTACACCTTTATCGAATCTCTTTGACTTCAATTTGTTGGCGCCACACCCCTTCATTTGAAATCAGCTCAATTTCCATTAGGAGAGGAGGAAAGGGTTTCTATATAGTATACATATATACATACACCCCACAATGATTATGCTACTAAACATTGTCTTCTTTTAGGAATTTTCCCAACTTGTTCCCAATAATCTCAAGCGTAGATATTTCCCAATACTCTTGGGGTATGTTATAAAGTCATATCCAAATATGAAATTATTCTATGATTGATGGGAGAGGATCAAAGTTCAAGGATATATCTGAAATGAAAAAAACCATGCCACCCATCAGAAAGGGGTATCTATTCATGATCCAACTTTTAGTTTTAGAAAAACAACAAATAACCAAGAAAAACCCATTGAGTAGAGAATTTAAGAGTAAGTATAGACCCTAGTTCTCATCACACTATTTATTAAATTTGGGTAGGGCAAGACAATCTCCCACCCACTTCATAAAAATAAGGCCCTTTCTCTTATATTCTTAACTACCTCAACCCAATCCTCATTATCTATGTTTAAAGTAACCACTCTATTTTTGTCCTTTGCATATATACCTAGTTATCTTTTGAAGAAGGCTGGGGTGATTTGGGATTTCATATATTCTTGATGATCTTGAAGAAGTTAACTTATCCACCTGTAATTATACTTGTAAAACCTCATTTTAAAGGAGATGGTCATTCCCAAGACTTGGAACTTTCTCTATTTCTTTCACAAAATATACAATATTGTCCATTCATTGATCCTCCCAAACCATGCTTGGTGGACATCAAGGGAGACGCCAACCTCTCTAGATTCCATGATTTCTTTGCCCAAGTTTGGAGTGATCTTCAAAATCAGCATGTTGAAACTATAGTATTTGACGTTACTCTATTTTTCTTAGCTCATTACGCAATGCAAAATTAAATGAGATTCACTCAAGTGATTTTTTGAATACTAAAAAATTTAATATTTTAGGGGGATCACACAAAATGCTAGGTTATGTTGTTTTGACAAAAATAGAAGCACTTTGTATGACCCCTCTATTTAAACCCCTTAATCTCCACCCTTTTAAAAATAGTAGTTTAAAAGTATATTTATAATACTATAAATTATGTTCTTCTTGCATCTTCAAATTTTGAGCTTAAATATTTTCCATATCTCATTCAAGATTAGTTTTTCTTGGTTTTTTAAAAAATTGGTCACTTTAGATCCCATTTTCCACACGCTTACCCTACAATAGTTCTAAATTCTTGGAATACATAGATAAGAATTACTCTATTTTATTTTGTCTTAGGTTAAGGGGAGCACAAATATTTCAAACTTCTTGACAACCTAGCAACATGATATGTCTTTCTATCCACACTATAGTTTGTAGGGGAAAACTCACTTACTACTCCATGAGTCTTGCCATGAATCCTTGTGAATATTTCCTAATTTAAAATTAAAAAAAAATTCATCCATTGCTAGATTATTATTTATATTTATTCTTGAAACAATAAAAAGACTTGTTTTCTAGTGTATAGGTTGGTAGATACAAATCTAAATTAGCAAAACGAAAAGCAAGGGAAAATCTTTGAAATTATCTTATTTTTAAAATATTTATATTATTTTATTTAGTTTAAGATGAGAATGTATGCACCCAATAGTGGTATGTTGTGATGGTTAAGTTGTTGTTTTGTTGTTCTCTCCATCAAGGTTCAAATCCCATTGGGGATGAGGTTCCCCATTTGTGGCCTCACTGGTTCATATCTCTGGGTCAAAGTGTTTACCCCTTTTAAAAAAAACATGATAAAGCATGAAGATTCCCTCACATGTAAAATGGGAGAAAAATTTCAAGGATAAAAGTCCATACTTCATATTTTTCCTCACAATTTTTATGCTAAATTTCATCTTTACTTAAGATACATTAACTTGTTATTCAATTCAAAAATATTTATATGTAAAGTCTTATGGATCCTAGCAAACCATTCTCCATCTATTATTAACTTCAACCCTCACATGTTCATACATCCATCCTAGGTATTTATAGATAGATAATATCATAAAACATGATCCCATAATGAGATACATACATACATATACTTTTTATTTCTATAATATTTCAAAGAGGAATTGAATAGAATATTTATGTACTATTGCTTATATTTGTTTAGTCACGAGTGTCTATAAAAATAAAAGTTCTGAAGATGTTGATTCAGATGATAATTATTGGGGAAGGGATGATGATGATGAAAGTTCAAAAACAAAGGTTGAGGGGTGGTGGCACCCTAAATTTTGATAATTTAGAAGTCTCAATCCATCATCAAGAAGCATGTTTCTCCATACTAAAAAATGTCAAAGGAATGAAGCTTTATGACACAAATAAATAGAATTAACTAATCGAAGCCTTCAGAAAATGCTGGAATTTCAACCTACTACAAAGATGATGCCAACAGAGGCTGAAGATGGTCGAATTTTAAAAATCTAAAACCGACCCATATCGGGAAATCAAATTTCCTATCTCAAAATACAATCTTAACTTTTCATGATGTGTTTTGGATTTTCTACCAAAGCCAAATCCAAAAGTTAGGTAGTTATTTTTTAGTTAGTTTATTGTTTTTTCAAAATATTTTGTAATAAGGGTTGTGTCTTTTCACCTTAAAGAG
>MU225512.1:112869-128044 GCA_018584345.1 Thuja plicata | reverse complement strand
CAAAGGAGAATGATAAAAGCTACAAACTAGCAAGAGAAGGTAACTCATATGTTTGGGACTATAACACATGGGTAAATTGCACAGCATGTGGAAGGTTTGGTCATATTGCTGCCAACTGTATGAGAAAATGGACTAGAAGGTCAAGAGGATGGTCCAATCCAGGTATGGCATGCTTACACTGTCATAAAGTTGGACAGGTGATAAAAGATTGCAAAGACCGATTGACAGACACAAATACTCATCCCAATGGAAACACCATTGATGACATCAAAAAAATGAGAAACAAGATGTGGGTAAAAGCCACAAACACTGAAGGTGCTAGTACAAGCAATGAAAATGGTGACACCCCATCCACTAGATCTAGTGACATCACTAAATCTAACTAGATCGCACAAGTAAGTATGGAACTGCATTACCACATGTTTTATTATGCATCAGTTCCATTACACATAATTCATATTGTTATATAGGCATGAATAAAGATGCAATATATTGTTACTTGATAATCTACTATAAAGAAACCATCGGTTATTGGGCACAATCTACATCGGTGAACACACACAGAAAAGACATGCAATACTTACCAAAATGTATCGATCATTACACAAGTTGTGTGTAACCCGACGAGTATTGGTATACACTGAATCTACAAAATTTGTTGTCGCAATATCACCGACGATCATCGTTAAATTCTCCAACACCGCTAAGCTACCCTGACACTTTGCAAAGACACCAGAGGAGTTATGAATGTATTTACCGATGGAGGCAGTCTTCATAAATTGATGAAGTTGGTAAGCATTAATGACAACTTAGGGCACCAAAAAGTATAAAAGCCCGACGGGTAAGCTCATTTTCGCACTTGCAATTTTTGAGCAGAGCAGAGTGATTTCAAGAAAGTTTGACAAGTGAACCAACAGAAGTCATTCACTAAGAATACAGATTTGAAGGAGATCACAGACATTCAGTAAGTTTATTCACTCATCGATAAGCACTATTTTGATTTACGAATAAGCCCTAAAATCTCAAAAATGATGGCATTGACATCTAGGGTAGAGAAACTTAAGGACGACAAGAAGAAACCATTTAACCTTGTTAAAAGAGGGGCATGTGTTGAACCAAATTACAAGTTACATCCTGAGATTGCCTCTCAACCAGACGATTCTGGAGCATTCTCCCGAATCCCAGCTAGGGTTTTATTGGTCGAGGACATTAGGTCCTTTATACACTGCAAGATATCAGAGATAGGAGATCTAGACCTAGAAAATGCCTATAAGGCACTTTTTGATGATGATGGCAAGCTAAAAGAAGAACATAAACACTTAGAAGTGAAAGGTCTGACAAATGCACTTCATTTCCTGAAGGTTTTTAAGACATAGTGGATTAAGATTGTTCTAAGTAGAGTACATCATAACGCCTTGTGGTTGAACAAACCAAAGGCCATAACAAAAGATGTTATACATGCAGTAACAGGCTATCCAACAACCGACAAACCTTAGGCTCACAAACATCCTTCTATTGTAGAAGTGGAAAAATTGACTGGTGCTAAATCAAACAAGAGGGCACTGAAGGTAAACACTATCACTGATGCAGAGCTAAAATTTGGTGCTTGCGTAGTTGGATACAAGATATTTCAAGCTAGCAAAATGAACAACATCACTAGCACAGCAATGAGCATAGCCTACAAAATCATCAAATAGGGGAAGAAGATGGATCTAGCAGAGATCCTACTACATCAATTTGAGGAGAACATGTGCACCATAAGGTCTTCATGGACAAACACATGTAAGTTCAGTTCCCTCATATTATGTATATTCTTCTACTTCGAAGAGTACTTTCCTTCAATTGGAAAAGTAACATGGGACACCAGCAGACCCATTACCATGCAGATTAATGAATACATTGAAACACTAKGCACAKATTTTGACAATGTTATGCATGAGTACTTTAAGGAAATTAAGGATATGCTACAAGMAARGAGTASAATTCCTRAAAGTWWAATTGAGGAATACAAAGATGACATTTGTTTTATGGTGGATACWGACTTCACCTACATTCAAGYAGTAGTCCCAAGGAAATMTTKGCTARAAAAGCTTGATTATGAAATCAAAACTGGGTTAACAAYAGAAGCAATAAAGGCATTATTGAATGAACCCATTGAYAACAAAAAAATGAGGTTTGGTACTTATGAAGAAGCCAAACAGAAAATTAAGTCAACACTTGTTGTCAAGAAGGCTGTAAAGCAGTCCAAGAGAATGGTGAAAAACATAAAGAAGAACTTGAACATATCCTCTGATGGAGAGGAGGAAGAAAAGGGTAAGGAGGAAGACACTGAGGAACAACTTCCCATCGGTGAAACAATAGATCAACAAGAATTAGAAGAAGAAAAATCTGATTCACCACCTCCTCCTCCAACCAAAAAGTCTAGAACAAGAAGCCAAACAGCTAAGGATACCAGTCCTTCACCTATGGTAAAAGGCAAGGCGTACAAGAGGAAACCTGCACCTACAAAGGTTAAACCACCACCCAGAACACCTGCTAAGAGGAGAAAGTATGTTCAAATAGATGAAGAATTAGAAGATACAGTAATGGATGAACCCGACGCTGTCAGGCTAGCAAAAGAAAAGGCAAAAGTTACATCACCATCTGAAGAAATTGATGACATATGTAAGTCTATTTCTGAAGCTGCATCCATTAGACATCCCAAAATTAAGAAATGGTTACAATGGAATACATTAGACCAAGATAAGATAGAAGATGCACTAATTGCAAAAATGTGCAAACACTATTATTTTCCTATGCAATACCATTCACAAGATGTTCCAAAAGACCTGTTAGATAAAATCTCTTCTAGATTCACTTATGCACTTAATGAAGAGAAAAGGATTAGAGAAAGAGTATTGGTTTCTTTTATGCCCGAATCCTCAAAATAAGAAATCAAAAAGGTCATGGAGAAATACACAAGGAAATTCTCACCAAAACTGAGAGCTTACAAATTTCTTCAAGAAACCTCATTGAGATGGAAGAAGACACTCACAAAATATGGAATCATATACTAAATCCTGATGAAGAGAGCAGTCCTGAAAGGGAACCTATCAAAACAACATCTCACTCAACAACTGAGTTGGACAATGAAGAAGTATAGATCACAGGTCAGAAACAAACAAATGTTATAGATGAAGAATGGCCAACAGATGGTAAAGATGATCAAGTACTGGATAGCCCCATCCACATTAACTTGGAGGATGAAGAAGTTGCCAAAGAGGAACTCTAAATTAAAGGTAACTTAGATGTGGATATGAATGATGATTCATGGTTAGACAACATTTTCGACACCATTATAGGAAAAGACCCTGCAACAGATATGCAAAAAGATGAAGATATCACTGCTACAAGGGTTAGTACCGACAAATAGGACAAAGCTATTGACACTACAACTGTCAATACACCTACAAATATGAATATATTGATAGATGCTATCGATATACAGTCCATCTAGGACAAATCATCAAAGAAAGATGATGATATACCCAAGGATATGGGTACAGAAGAAAATCAAGGTGCATCTAATACTCCAAAGGATACTGACAAAGAAATCAAGGATGACACCGATGAATAGAAAGATACATCAAAGGAACAACAACAAGAGGTAGAGAAAACTACAAAGGACACCACAAAGAAGGCAGTAGAACAAGAAAAGAATGAGAATGTAAAGAGAAATGAGGAATTGAAGCAAAAAGAAGACTCGTCTATTGAAACACCCAAGGAACGTGAGGAGATGTCTTCACCAAACTGGCAGGTGATTAAAAAACAAGTACAAAAGGATGCCTCATCCTTTAAACACTCACCAACTAAGTCTACACAATCTCAAGCCTTGCAAATGGTATTACATCAATCTGCCACTGCCAACGAGCCAAAGAAGAAGAAGAAAATAGTAAAGAAGGACATATTGGCTGTCACACTTGATGAGATCATTGAAGTTCCAAACTGGGACATTACCACTTTGGACAGTGACAAACTTCAAGAGTTTGGAGTGCTTTGTCAACAGAAAGCCATATAGAAGAAAATGATCAAAGAACACAGAGAAAACATGGCACTTGAGAAGGCCAAGGAAATACTCCAACAACTGGTTCCTGAAGTGAAAATTGATGAAAATACTTCAGTTAAGGAATAGATTGTTGTTCTTACCGCCATTATCAAAGAACAAGGCATAGAAGCCAACCAAGCAATGGAAGAGCAAGCAGAGAAGAAATATCAATTCAAGTTAATTGATAAGATAAGCCAAGAAGTGGTAGCGAACAAGGTCAATCTCTCTGAACTTAGTGATGAACTGGAGCCAATGATTTCTGAGGCAATAACCTTAGTTCAGAAGATGTGCACACTTGACAAATTTGCAAAGGAGAACAGTGACAAGCTTTCAGAAATTGATAGAAATGTCACTAAGAGTGCACAAATCCTAACCTCACATGCAGATAGCATAAAGGCACATCATGACATAGTCATTGAGGAAAATAGGCTAAGGCAGGAAATATGGGATGCTGAGACCCAATTTAGAGGTGAGATCATAGAACTCCAAGTTCACATCTTACCAAATCTCACAATACTTCAACAACATATTTTAGAAGCTAGAAATATTATAGCAACCCCGGAGATGTCTGTAGTAGACAACATCTATGATATTCATGTAAGGATTTCACTAGAGCACATGGCTCTAGAAATGCTAAAATAAAAATGGGAGAAGATGATGGAGGAAGTCGAGTCCTCACATTCCCACCTTTTTGATAAGTTGTAAGCACCTTTGTCCTTAGAATAAAAAAATGTTGAAAGGCAATGTATATATTATGTACAATACATAAATTAGTTAAAAAAAAGAAAAGACAAAAGGATATATACTTATACTTACACTTATTGACATATACGTAGGGGGAGTCATTCAAATGACTAAGGCAAAAGTATACACAGGTGTACATACTAATATAATAAGTATGTTGCACATATCATGTTTTTGATACTAATGTCAAAGGGAGAGATTGATGACATTATTTTTCCATTAGTATAATCAGAAGAAAAACACAAACATAAATCATTATCGGCAGACAACAAGAATCACCGACGGACCACAAGCAATACTGGTGAATTGCAAGCATACCCGACAGGAAAAAGAATTTTGAGAAAAATGCTAAGTATAAATGTGACAAGCATCACCGGTGAACATGAGCATTATCGGCGACATAGTTTCCAGAATCAACCCTACAGGAACAGACAAGCATACCTGACGACATGTTCAGAGAAAGGAACACCGACGACCAAGAACACTGACCGTTAGAACCGATAGTCAAAAAAGTCACAAATTGTGGATCTGATTCATACACGGCGGATAAGACAAAGTTATTCTATTTGGTAGAATTTTTTTATGTTTTTTATGGTCATGCAAGCTTTATGTAAATGCTTTAAAGCATCCTAATGGATCTGAAGCATATCTAACTATAGATCAAGATCAAGTTGTATATCTTGAATCTAGAGTTAACCCGTGAATGCATGAATCAAGAATTGAACCTAAGATAGTATAAATAGATGTTCACACTCAATTGTGAGTACATGAATTCTTTGTAATTGATAGCCATGAAGAGCATCTAAGGAGCAGAAGGAAGAATTCGTGCAAAGATCAGAAACAGAGTATATTAGTTATCAAGAACACATAGAGGCTACCGACGAGCAGATAAAGGTAATACTCAATCATGGAAGGATGATTAATAGTATTTTTGGAGCTTTAGAGGATCTGTAATCAGCAATTGAAGATTGAATTTATCATCAGATCAAAGACTTATGTAGTTTCATTCTAACAAGTGCATCACATCTAAAATCCTTTTGTAGAAGGTGGACTTAACCGTCCTTTGTAAATCTCTTAACAAAGTGCACACTTAACAGTGTTGTTAAAAGCTTCAAATGAAGTAGATCTTAATAGGTCTCCACTATAATGCTCCTAACAGGGTAGGTCATTATAAGTGACCAAATTTGTAAGCCTTAACTGGCTCTTCTTATCTGCAGATAGTGAAGTTTGTGGGTAACAATCCCCACCGCAGTTTTTACTTCCTTAACAAAAGTTTTTTGTGATATCATATCTTGTGTCATGTGTTATCTAATTTCATGAATGTTTCTATTATTGTTACATATCAGAAATAATGTATGATATGATTTCATATGCATAAAAAAAGATGAACAGATAAGTAAGTTTAATTACAAAATGATGACTAAAGGGTTAATGGGCTAACCAAGAAATGTTTTAGAGGTACTGATTCACCCCTCCCCTCTCAGTACATCATCTCAATATAATTCCAACATACAAGTGACCTCAAAATAATTATTCTTACTCTCAACCTAGGATGCTCCTAGGATCTGATACCACTTGATGCATAGGAACTAAGCAATAGTGCATGCATGTTGAAAAATGACTCTAAAACTGCCCTATCACTGCCCCTCGCCTATACCTGTACACAGACATTAATAAATTTTGACAAACACAAAATATGAAAAATCCCTCCAATGAGGATGGGCATAATTATGTTTTTATAAACATATTAAAAACTCAGAGAGATCCAACGGTGGGTTTGGGAGATATGACCCCCGTAACAACACCCAAAATTCTGTGATACTCAGAAAATATAAGAAAAATGATTTTTATTGCTTCTTGTTCAAGTTCATACAACCCAAGCATCTCTAATTCACAAATAGACTATACTAATGTTTTATAACTCCTTTCTGCAACCATTCCAACTATCTTTGGTAGTTACATCAAATAAGAATACCAAAAGACTACTTTGCATGTGTTTCCCACTAAAAAAAAGTGACCATTACTTTTTGAAAATATGAATCTTTCAACTTTGAAAATAACTAAAACTAATTAAAACTTATAACTATGAACTCCTAATGTCCTCCAAAACCTAGGAAAATTATTCTAAGTAATTCTCACTCCTAAGAAATCCCTTGACACCCTTGGACACTATTGGTCCACTTACAAGTAATTTGTTCGTTTAGGTTATTAACAAACTCTTTACATTGAAATGTCATTTCATAACATTAGAAAGCATTATAGTTTCCAATATCTTGTAATTTATATTCATAGGATCTTTATCCATCTTATTTTCCCTCTAATTATTACTGAATATCTTCAAAGTCTTCATAGATGTATTGAATATCTTTGGTGTCTTGATGGAGTATCCTTGGTGCCATGCACCATACTCCACAGCTTTCATAACTTTTCCAAGTTTTCTTGGAAACCATGTAAACACAAAAATGTCAGCAAAAACAATTTGATCTTCACCCTTGGTGTGAAAAGATAAACACCAAGGATCCATGTCATCCTTGAATAGTTCTTCTCCAAAATGCATCCTTTCCTCCTCATTTTCAGTTTGCCTCTCATGGGAAAAATGCAGACCACAAATTGGTCCCAAATCTACACTTTTTCCTTAGTCTCAATCCATGAGACCACTGCTGCAACTTGTAACTCTTTCTCATTCTCAAACCTTGAGTCTCTTCTCATAGAGACCAATCCATCTAGGATCTCATACCTCTTCTCTTGGAATTCCATATCTTCTTTCATCATCAAGGGACTCAACACTACCCCAACTTGAAAATTTTCTCCACATTCAACCCTTTCAAGAATTGATTTGTTGTTACATTCATCAGCAACTTCCTCTTCAATCTCTAAATTACATTTTGGAACCTCTTTTCTCATAGGTTCTTCCACTTTTTCATGTGCAATTTGCTGCACTTCCTCCTCCTCTTCATCTACTGCTTGCTCAAGAAGTGATGCTATCCATTCCTAGTTCTTCCGACTCTCATCCAAAGCCTCTTTAAGAATTTTCCAAATATCTTATTCTTGCTTCCTCTTGGCTTCTTCTCTTTTATTCTTTTCTTGGTCTATTATTCTCTCGTCATCCATGTACTTGTTATCCAATTTTTCATGACTATTCAAATTTGGACATGCGGGCTTAAATGAGGCTCCCACAAGGGTAGAGCCTAGCATGTGCCAAAGATTTGGTAATTTTTCTGGTCCTTGTTGTGTATTAGATATCTTTTTTAGTCTTGTTGTTTGCCTCTTTCCATGCACTTATGTCTGGAATGTCTAGATTTGATTAAGTTTTAGGGTTTCTTGTTTGGCCCTATGTATCTGCCATGACCCCTATGAAAGTGTGGAGAAAATTTTGTGTCTTTATGACCTTTCCTCCTTTCTCTGCATCCTCTATGTCTCTGCTCTGAGAAACCCTTAAAATTTGGAAGGGATGACTGTTATAATTTGAAAAAATGACCGTTGTAATGAAAACCATAGCTATCTTATGTTTTGTCATTACCTTTTTTAGTCACTTAAAATGTTGAGTTTCCCATGTGCCTTTTATCCCTTTGGTCAGTCGTGGTATCGCTTCATGTTCAGTGTTTACTCTTTTACTTCACGCATTTTAGCGACTAATACCTCAATCGGGTTATCGCTTGTTTAAACCTTGAGTTGGAAAATCTTCATGAGACCCTGCGACCCCTTATACTTCCTAAACCATGGTCAAACTTTAGTCTATAATAGGTTAGTGTTTCCCCTTTGGTCGCCAAGTCTCGATATAAATTAGGGTTTACCCTAAATATCATGAGATTGAGGGAGGGTTGTCAGATGAAAGAATGAAGGGATCAACGATGGTCGGGTGGTCGCCCAATCTCAGTCAAAAGGTCAAACATGTCTCCCAATTACATGACTGAAGGGATAGTTGTGTAGTCTCTTGATTCAAAAGTAAAGGATGTCTGATGTGGAAATATAGTTGGTGCATTGTCAGAGCTGATCAAGCAAACAAAAGCCAGTGCAAGGTTGACAATTGGCAGCATGGACCCAAGCCTACATGGTCAGTCGGGGGATCACCAGCCAAGGTGCGAATATACCAAATGTTCATGTGATAAGGATATTTCCTTAGTCACTAGGTCTCAAAGATAAAGTGTATATTCCATAGTGATCAGGAGATCTAGCGACCGTCGTTCGATCAAAGCCAAAATCTACGATAGTCGCGGGGTCGCTAGATCTAAGCTACGGTTAATAAAAATTTAGGAGACCTAGCGACTTAAAGGCAAAGATAATTGCGGTCAGCTAGCGGTTAAGGGTAGGGACACAGCGTGGGCTAAGCAGGTCAAAGACAAAGAAAAGATGATCTGATGGTTCTCATTTAAAAGGAAACAAGGTCTCAATCTCGGCCGCCCGATAAAAGAAAAGGATGGCGCCACAATGACCATTTTTATATTTTAAATTCAAAATATCTTTGCAAATCAGATTTAAACAGTAATGGCGAACAATTGGTAGAAGTTAGATGGATAAGAGGAAACCTTTCAGGAGGAGTAAGGGTTAAGTCCACTTTTTTGAAGGGGCATCTGATTTCTGGCAATATTCTCTACGAATAGTAAAGGCCAAATTGACCCAAACAAGGCTTCTTAATCAGATCCCATTACATGTATTTTGACTAGTCTTCTTTCATATCAGATTCACTAGCCTTTCTCAGAGATTTTCATTATAACAAAGCTTCTTTTCAAAGATGTAACTAATCTTTGATAAATAATCTCAAAGTTTCTTCTGACATATGAGACAGTTAGGGTTTCTATTGTTCAAAGTAAACATATTGCATTGTAACCCTTATATGATCAGATTGACTCCAAGCCTGTGTGCTGGGGAGTATATATATCAGTTTTGGGAGCTTTTAGAGCAGAGAGTTTTCCTGGCTTAGAATTTATCCGTGGCATTTTTTCTGCCCTCTGACTTTTACAGTCTGTAATCTTTCATTGATATTCAGATATTGCAAAGGATTTTTGTGACATTTTCTCTCTCCCTGGCCTTTCTTGTCTGAATTTCTCTTACTGAATTAGAATATATTGAATGATTTTTCAAAGAAATATTAGAGTTCCTGAGCCCTCTTTCTTTTTGAAATAGTGTGTACTACTGTGGATGATCTGATTTAGATGAGTTTGAGGATATTCTTAAGTCCCCTATCATTTTGTCTCATTCCTATGCCTGATTACAAAAGTGGATGTTTGTTTGTAGGTCATAGTCCATGTCTACTTACAGTGAATATGCTATTGTTTGTGAAATTACTTCTTTCCCTAAATAGCCTCTATTTATCTCAGACCTCTCTATGAAATACTTATGCAAGACTATCTAGAAGGTTGTGTTCTATTAGATCCAAGGTTTTATGCTGATAATAGTTAATGTGTTATGATTCAAGTTAACTTCGATGTATCACCTAGCAGGATAATTTACTTTCATTTATTTCCCTTTCATGCATTCCTTCTATCCCTTTTCCCTCAAGGATTTACTTTCATGTTAAGAAGAAAATTTGGGTGATTATCCAAGAGGAACCTGAATAGAACTTGGAGGTCTTTTCTCGGTTAGCAAAAGGTCCCATAACCTTGAGACAATTCCCATGTTACACTAGATTACCAAGACTACGAGAGCTTGGGTAAGGCTACAAATCTAGGTGTTTAACAATTCTAGCACACCCAATGGGACATCAGATAAAAGTGATAAGTTAATCTCTCTAAGAGTATAATGGTTTTCAGGATCAAATACAGACCAGGAAGTGGTCATTTTCAGCACACCCCACCTTGTCTGCTAGATAGCAGTTCTGGCACGGTCGGTGGGACTCCATAAACAATTTTATCTTGCAAGTCACGCTATCACTGATATGCTGATGACATGATTCTAGCCTAGAAGAGGTCATTCAAATGCATATTTTGGGAATCCAAAGGTCAACTGGTTTCAAAGATCAAAGTGCTGGTATGTTCCAAGTTTTTACATATTTTAAAATTCCAGCTAACTATATGAGTAGACATGTCAAGTTACTATAGATACTTAGGTTAATCTCCTTCTTATTATGATAATAGTATTCAGTGGGCTAGTCATCAGCCATACCAAAGCCCTCCAAGGCCTACTTTTACCCCAAGCTTCCATACTATACAAGACCACCAATATATCCAACATGCCCCAAATGATTATGCTCTTGTGAGAGATTATGAGCAAGCCCTCCAAAGAGAAAACCAATGGGCACTAAAGGCACAAAAAGAGATTCTAATGCATAGGTAGTTGGCTCACCATGCTTACCTCCCACCCCCACTTTCTCAGCCCATTTGGTAGCAGCCTCAGACCTCAGATTTTATGAGAAAACCAGAAAAGATAAAGGCTAAAATGCTTGACATGATCAAGCAAACATCTGAGATAAAGTATTCACAGCAAGATATGGAAACTCAGGCCTATGAGAAGCAAGATATGGAAACTCAAGGCTATTTTCAAGGTTCAACCCCCTACCATGAAGCAATGACCTCGCAAGCATATATCCCTGAGATTGGGATGCTTCAAGGGAAGAAATTTGAAGAGAAGCTCAATTGCCAAGCTGAAATTATGTCAGTAAAGTTGAAAGCTCAAATTGATGAAAGGGAAACCCTTAGGCCTAAGATTCCAAGTTGGAGGGCTCATTTTATCCCACACTCCACGCATGAGGAACTTTCAAGGCATTCATTTCCAAGCTTCAAGGATCTTCTTGAAGCACAGAAGCCAACATAGCACTTGCAACCGTCTCTTGAACATCAACAACCTAGAAAGGTGGTTGCAGCAAGGGTGGCCAAAAAGGAGCAGCACAAGGTGGTGCAGGCTTTGACTTACCAAGTCTCAGAGCAGATATGCCTTTTATGTCTTTCCTTAAGCCTCTTCAACTTCATATTCCAAGCTTCAAGACAAGGACTTCTGTCCAAGAACCTATGATTGAAAATTGGTCCACTAATCTATAGGGGTAGTTTTTCCAAGGAAATGATTCATCCCAAGAGACCTCTATTTCCTCTCAGGGTGATGAAATTCTATGGCAATGGCCATCTCTGCCTCTTGGTTGTCAAATGCCAGGCCTTTGCAAGGGTACTAGCTTAGTATCAGGAAAGGAGCTTGTGGTAGATGAGCTTCTCTGTGATGATGTGGAAGAGATGAGGTCAGAGATTTCAGAGCTCAGTGAGGACTGTGATGAACTTGGATAGAAAACTAAGAAGGTGGAGATGGATATTCAAGTAGATATCTTGGTGAACCTATTTGAGGGGCTGCCCATCTTTGTTGGTGAGGAAGTAGAGACTATGTCATTTCTTATGACTAAAAATCAATCAGGGAAAAAGGTGCAACATCAGCAGATGGTGGATATCAAAGAAGATGATATGACCTTGGTGGATGAGCTACCTAATTTCATTGAGCAGGATGATGAAGTTATTTTTATAACTACCCTTGCAAATTTGCAGCAGCAAGAAGAGAACATTGACAAAGGCTTTGAAGAGTATGATTTTTCAGAGATCATAGAGATTTTTTGTGAAAGACTAAATGATGAACCCCTATTCCTTGGAGTGGGAGTTCAGAGTTGTGTGCTTGCTACAGAAGATCCATTTTTGGATTACTCTTTTTCAAAGAATCTGCCACCTAAGCAAAATTTGGAGCCAATTTCAGATCTTTAGGATCTTGACAGCTTTGATGAGATTTTGGCCGGTTTGAAGGAAGAAGATGACATTTTTTGACCATTAAGGAGGAGATGACATGACTTTCCATAGTGAAAGAGGAAAACCATGAAGAAAAGGAAGATTCTAGCAAGAAGGTTTCTACTTCAAAATCTCAAGGGGCTGCCCTATCAGATACCTATCCCAAATGGACTTTGCAGAGGTACCTTCACATGATCAGATTAAGGTAAGTGAATATGATCCCATTTTTGTAGAGGCAGCTTATTATTGTTTGAAAAACCTATACATGCCTCATATACTTGTAATTGTCCTTATGCATGTACTACAAAGTGTTCTAATTAGAAAAGGTAGCTATTTTAACAATCCAGTGAATGGTTTTGTTTAACCAAGTTTGTTTTACTGGTTAGCTTAGGGTAGATTAGATTTCCTGCTTTATTTCAAAGCTTTCTAGTCTAACTCCCCAACTTTTCAAGAAGTGCCCGTGCACATAAGTTTTGCTTCAGATTTATTTCTCTGTTAGAGGAAGGTTTTATTCAGAAAAATGACTCCATGCCCAATGGAATGTTTCAGAGGCCACTGGTTTCTATGTTTAGCAGGTAAACATCCAGCAGAAATTGCCAAAATGTTATCCAGTTTTTCACGACTATTCAAATTTGGATAGGTGGGGTTAAATGAGGCTCCCACAAGGGTAGATCCCAGCCTATGCCAAATATTTGGTAAATTTTCTGGTCCTTTTTGTGTATTGGATATCTTTTTTAGTCTTGTTGTTTCCCTCTTTCCATGCAATTATGTCCGGAATGTCTTGATTTGATTAAGTTTTAGGGTTTCCTATTTGGCCCTATGTATCTGCCATGACCCCTATGAAAGTATGGAGAAAATTTTGTGTCTTTATGACCTTTCCTCCTTTCTCTGTGTCCTCTATGTCTCTGCTCTGAGAAACCCTTAAAATTTGGAAGGGATGACTGTTATAATTTGAAAAAATGACCATTGTAATGACAACCCTAGCTATCTTATGTTTTTTCATTACCTTTTTTGGTCACTTAAAATGCTGAGTTTCCCATGTGCCTTTTATCCCATTGGTTAGTCATGGTATTGCTTCATGTTCGGTGTTTACTCTTTTACTTCACGCAATTAAGTAACTTTTACCTCAGTCAGGTTATCGCTTGTTTAAACCTTGAGTTGGAAAATCTTCATGAGACCCCGCGACCCCTTATACTTCCTAAACCATGGTTAAAATTTAGTCTATGATAGGTTAGTGTTTCCCCTTTGGTTTCCAAGTCTCAATATAAATTAGGGTTTACCCAAAATATCATGAGATTGAGGGAGGGTCGTTAGATGAAAGAATGAAGGGATTAATGATGGTCGGGTGGTCGCCTAATCTCAGTCAAAAGGTCAAACATGTCTCTTGATTACGTGACTGAAGGGATAGTCACATAGTCTCTTGATTCAAAAGTAAAGGATGTCTGATGTGGCAATACAGTTGGCACATTGTCAGAGTTGATCAAGCAAACAGAAGCCAGTGCAAGGTTGACAAGTGGCAGTATGGACTCAAGCCTTCATGGTCAGTTGGGGGATCGCCAGTCAAGGTGCGAATATTCCAAATGTTCACGTGATAAGGAGATTGCCTTAGTCACTAGGTCTCGAAGACAAAGGGTATATTCCATAGTGATTAGGAGATCTAGCGACCGTCGTTTGATCAAAGCCAAAATCTATGACAGTCGTGGGGTCGATAGATCTAAGCTGTGGTTAATAAAAATTTAGGAGACCTGGTGACTTAAAGGCAAAGCTAACTATGGTCAGCTGAAATTTAAGGGTAGGGACACAGTGCAGGCTAAGAAGGTCAAAGACAAAGAAAAGATGATTCGACAATTTTCATTTAAAAGGAAACAAGGTCTCAATCTCGACCACCCGATAAAAGGAAAGGATGGCGCCACAATGACCGTTTTTATATTTTAAATTCAAAATATCTTTGCAGATCTGATTTAAATAGTAATGATGATCGACTGGCAGAAGTTAGATGGATAAGAGGCAACCTTTCAGGAGGAGTAAGGGTTAAGTCAGCTTTTTCGAAGGGGAAATATGATTTCTGGCAATATTCTCTACGAATAGTAAAGGCCAAATTGACCCAAACAGGGTTTCCTAATCAGATCCCATTACTTGTATTTTGACTGGTCTTCTTTCATATCAGATTCACCGGCCTTTCTCAAATATTTTCATTATAACAAAGCTGCTTTTCAAAGATGTATCTAATCTTTGATAGATAGTCTCAGAGTTTCTTCTGACATATGGGACAGTTAGGGTTTTTTTTGTTTAAAGTAAACATATTGTATTGTAACCCTAATATGATTGGATTGAATCCAAGCCAGTGTGCTGTAACACCCCAAAATTGGCACCTAACAACCTAATCAATTTTGGTGCATTTTCTTATCTTCGAAGTCCTATTGTATTAGGCAAATTCTTCTCCTAATTGACTTTAATTGACTGAGTTTCAAATGCAGAAAACCCAAATTTGCATAAATCTGACATTACATTTAATTCCTAAACCTCAAATGATTATTAGCTAAAATCCCTATGATTAATTGATTTAATCCTAAAGTCCTAAGTGCTTTTAATTAAATAAATTCCACCCCCTTTGGCTAATATACATAAAAGGAATTGAAAGGTTATTTAATTA
>MU225512.1:100753-112824 GCA_018584345.1 Thuja plicata | reverse complement strand
AAAAGACACTTATGTGTCAATAATTCATTCTTTTATTTTAATAAATCTTTGCATATTTGTCTCAAATGGAGAATGAAGAGACAACTGTTTCTTTTCAAGAAACTCTTCATCCTCTCTTCTCGATTTTCTATAAATTGGACCTCTTTTCTTCATTGTGGGGATCTTTTATTTTGAGCATCATTACTATAGGCAAATTTAGTGTTAATTTAATGCTTTTAGCTTATTTGCTTGCATAATTAGCATAAAATTTAATTTGGAATTGAATATTGTTTAGCTTTGATTCATGATCTATTTGTAGGAGCTAACAATTCAATTTATGCTTTAAAAGCTTTTTAGATTCACTTTGCTAATCAAATTATAGCTTAAAAGGCATTCATTTCTAGATTTCAAGCATTTGCTTTCCTAGACTAGAAGCATTTCAATTTATTAGATTAATTGCATTCTCATTCTTAGCTTAATTGCAAATTCATACTTACACTAGTTACATTTCATCTTCAAATTCATAGCTTAATCATGTCTTAATTCATAGAATAGCAGCACTTTCTCATGAACTAGTTGCATACATTCTCACAAATAATGGATTTTCTTCATTTACTTGCACTATAAAATCCTTCGTATTAGAGATGGTCACGTTGTTGGCTCTCGTTCTGAGGGTAAACTACAACAATCATAGCTAATTAGGAGGCAACAGGTCGCTTCAATCACATTTGCAGAGCAAACAATCCATGTTTTTCTTTGTAAATTCATTGATTGTGTAAGGACTATGTTGCGTTTGTGTTGAATCAAGAGGTCCACATTCAGCATCAGACATGTGATGGGGAGTATATATATCATTTTTGGGAGCTTTTAGAGAAGAGAGTTTTCCTGGATTAGAAGTTATCCGTGGCATTTTTTCTGCCCTCTAGCTTTTACAGTCTATAATCTTTCATTGATATTCAGATATTGTAAAGGCTTTTTATGACATTTTCTCTGTCCCTGGGCTTTCTTATCTGAATTTCTCTTACTGAATTAGAATATATTGAATGATTTTCAGAGAAATATTGGAGTTCCTGAGCCCTCTTTCTTTTTGGAATAGTTTGTACTACTATGGATGATCTGATTTAGATGAGTTTGAGGATATTCTTCAGTCCCCTATCATTTTTTCTCATTCCCATGACTGATTGCAAAAGTGGATGTTTGTTTGCGGGTCATAGTCTGTGTCTACTTACATTGAATATGCTATTGTTTGTGAAATTACTTCTTTCCCTGAATAGCCTTTGTTTATCTCAGACCTCTCTATGAAATACTTATGCAAGCCTATCTAGAAGGTTATGTTCTATTAGATCTAAGGTTTCATGCTGAGATTAGTTAATGTGTTATGATTCAAGTTAACTTCGATGTATCACCTAGTAGGATAATTTACTTTCAGTTATTTCCCTTTCATGCATTCCTTCTATCCCTTTTCCCTCAAGGATTTACTTTCATGTTAAGAAGCAAATTTGGTTGATTATCCAAGAGGAACTAGCCTAGAACTTGGAGGTCTTGTCTCGGTAAGAAAAAGGTCCCACAACCTTGAGACAATTACCATGTTACACTAGATTACCAAGACTACAAGAGCTTGGGTAAGGTTGCAAATCTAGGTGTTTAACAATACCCCTTGAAATATTTGTACAACTCTCTCTCAAACTTAGGTACATCTTCACACTCTTCAAGAATTCTTTTGACACCTCTAATACACCTTTCTACTCTAGGATACAGAAGGAGGTAAATGGGCACTCCATGGCTTAAAAAAGGAACCAGTGTACAAGTGGCCTCAAAATAATTCTTATCCCTCTCAACCTAGGATTCTCCTAGGATCTAATACCACTTGATGTAGAGGTACTAAGCACTAGTGCACGCATCTTGAAAAATGACTCTAAAACTGCCCTGTCACTGCCCCTCACCTATACCTATACAGAGACATTAATAAGTTTTGACAAACACAAAATCTACAAAATTCCTCTAGTGAGGATGGGCATAATTAGGTTTTCCAAAACATATTGAAACCTCAAAGAGATACAAATGTGGGTTTTGGAGATATGACCCCCATAACAACACCCAAAATTCTGTGATACTTTGAAAATAGAAGAAAACTATTTTTTATTGATTCTTGTTAAAATTCATACAACCCAGGAATCTCTCCTTCACAAATAGACTCTACTAATGTTTTATAACTCCTTTCTACAACCATTCCAACTATATTTGGCAGTTACATCGAATAAGAATACCAAAATACTACTTTGCATGTGTTTCCCACTAAAAACAAAGTGACCGTTACTTTTTGAAAATATAAATCTTTCAGCTTTGAAACAACTAAAACTAATTAAAAAATATAACTATGAACTCCTAATGTCCTCCAAAACCTAGAAAACTTATTCTAATTAATTCTAACTCCTAAGAAATCCCTTGACACCCTTGGACACTATTGGTCCACTTACAAGTAATTAACAAAATCTTTACATTGAAATGTCATTTCATAACATTAGAAAGAATTATAGTTTCCAATATCTTGTAATTGATATTCATAGGATCTTTATCCATTTTCTTTTCCCTCTGATTCTTATTTTATACCTTCAAAGTCTTCATAGTCTTATTGAATTTCTTTGGTGTCTTGATGGAGTATCCTTGGTACCCTACACCAGATAAGAATGGCAAAGATTTCTCTTGTGATTCTTCAAGGGATGAAGGACTAGTGGGAAACATGGAGGCTTCTTGTGGGACAAATTATTCATAGGAGATAGATGTGTCAACAATGTTATTGTTTTTTAATGGACCCTTTCTAGACATGGGTAGATGATTTTGATCCTTCTTAACAATATAATGATGTCTGTGAACTAGTTTTTGAATTAAAATCTTGAAAGGTTTAGATTGGTCTCCCAAGGATGACATATTTTCAATTGTGTTTATTTGGGAAATCCTCGGTGGTGGATTTTAGGAAATAAGAGGACTTTTATTGATATGTGATGTGATCAGAAGCATTAAGTCAATAGGGTATGGATATAAGTCCTCCATGGTGTAATATTTTTTTTGACTTTGACTTTGAAGATCATCTAGCTGATTTTGTAGGTCTTGCACTTTTGCATGAGGATATCAGTTTTCTATTTTTTGTGTGCCAACTCAGGGAAAATTTCTAAATAGACAAAAGGGTTGTTGTCATCATAGTAGTTGGGTTCTTTTTCTTCTTCGTATGGGGGAAATGGGTTATCATCTTTCTCTTTTTCCCATGAGGGAAATTGGTTAATGTAGGATTCATCAGGTTGGGTTCTAGCCTTTGACCTAGTATAAGGTCCTCCGTAAGGTGTGGAAGACATGGTGTTATCCAGGATTTAACTAAAATGAGTGATACAAAGCAAAAAAAAGGGATAACCTCTTGAGGAGAGTCCGAGTACCTATTTTGACAAGGGTAATTCTAGGAACAAATTTTGACTTTTCTTGATCTTAGAGATTGGTGATGTAAGATATTGATTCTCACTCTTGCCTTGGATGAGGCAAAGTTGTTGATAAAGATTGATGAAGTTGAGATGATGGGATTAAGATAATCTAGTCTGAACTTTTGAACTATCAATGGTAAATAATAATCGAACCGTCAAAGAGGCATGATCCTAGATGTTTTGAGATTCACAGAGATTATTCATTATTTCCTTCCATGTGTACACTGATATTTCACACAAAATGGGAAATCTTTTCCTAGGTTTCAAACTGATAAAAATGTAGAGTGCTGACAAAAGAATCCAAATTTGCTGATAGAAAAAATGTATAGGTTTATGGGTCAATTGTGGCAATATTATGATGATTGTGGAAGAATGTTGGGTCGATTGTGTTAAACTTCTAATGATTGTGGCAATAAAAGGCTCGATTGCAATAAAACTCTGTCAATTGCGGAAAAACTCCATCAATTGTGGCTAAGTGCAATAGTTTTGAAAAAATGATGGTAGTTGGGAATCTGTCTGATAAAATGATCTCTCTGGAACATTGATTTGATTCTGGAATAGATTTTGGTTGACACCCTAGACTTCGAACACACTTGACTCATTTTGATAGTGTGAGATATTGGTTTTTCATTTTGAGAACTAATCACACAAGCAATCACAATAGAAATAGTGTTTTGAAGATCCAAGAATAAAAAAGTGTATATTCTATGACTTTTCCAAGTTGCAATGTTTTCACATGATTGAAACAGAGACAATCAGATTAATCTAGGTCAATTGGTTTCAAGATGCAATATTATAGGCCCAATGCTTTGATATTTATTTGCTCACACAACAATCATCACATTAGTAGTACACGAAGATCCATGACATAGGTGCCAATGTTTTTTTTTTCTTTTCCAGATATTGTTGTCGTGCTAATGAAGATCTCTTTCATCAACACAATATCCTGGAACACATATGTTGGGAATATCAGGGGAAAATTTTGCAACCCCTTGCACTATAATAAGACACTTGTTTAGAGGTGAAACTGGTAGGTCTCTAATTAACTAGGTTGTAATGGTGTTCGTGGAGTCTATCCATTCAGTTTGTACATGTGTGACTCACTCAAGAGCCTAGTTGACCATGTTGACTACTTAGGGATACTTCACCTAATCCAGGCTATCATCAACATACCTCGCCCAAGCTTGGCTAGATATAAGATAGATATTTGGCCCATGTATTATTTATATACTAATTGGAAGGATTACCAGTTTAAGGTTGTCCTCTGAGGAAGAAGTGCTTTCCCTAGACATGACTCTCTAAAAAAGTATAAAGGTTGTTAATCTAACAAATTGTGCAAGTGTACCAAAGAATCAAGACACAAGGTTAATCGATTAAGCACCAAATATCAAATGTGAACTAAGCTATCATCCATATATGCATGTGATTTCAATTTTTATGCCCAAACCAAATGGTGATTGTTTGTTCAATTTTAGATGCACCAAATTCAAATATTTTTTTTCTTTTGTTCAATTGTTAACCACCATGTCAATTTTATGCACCAAATCGAAAGATGAGATTGTTTTTCTTAATTTTAGACGCACCAGATTTAAAGATTTTTTTTCCTTTGTTCAATTGTCAACCACCATGTCAATTTTAAGCACCAAATCAAAAAAGTGAGATTGTGATGTTTTGCATACACTTTTCTTTTTAAGCACCAAAAAGAGAAATGAATTGATTTTAGTTTTCTTTGTTAAAACTGTTTCCATGCCACAAGTTGAAATGATGAGTTAGTACCGAAAACCTTGCAATCAAAATGAATAGTATTGAGCAACACCAGGATTATTAAGACTATTAAAACTAATGGTAACTTTGTATTTGGCTGCAAAACGCTTGAGAGAATCGAGATACCTATTAAAAGATTTACTTTGATCTTCAGCTACAATTGCCAAGATTGCATTTTGTTACGTGTGGTAATGGGAGGTTCTTCTTATGAATGCTCTTAGTGATCTAGAACCTGGGGTGTGTCTGGTTATCCTTTTTTCCATATGTCATTTGCTCAATCCTGCATAGAAATCAAGAAAGAAAACACAAAAAGAAAACTTTTCAAAGATGTTTCCTTTTTTGAAAATATTTCTCATAAAAATTAAACTAACAAAGAATAAAATCCCTGTAAAATTTCAAGACCTTTCCAAAAATGTAATTCTTTTGAAAAGAAATGTTGATTTGTGTACATAATTTTTTTTTATGAAATATCATTAAATTTTTATAAAAAATAGTAAAAAATTCAAAAATATCTGAATTTTGGACTGTAGCTTTCTTATGTCAACCAATACCTACAATTTTTTTTAGATCATAATTCCTTAATTTGTGCCCTAGGGACCCATTTTATCAGAACATACTAGTTTTAAAAGATCTATTATTTTTGCAAAATAATTTCACAAAAATTAAAATCACAAAGAATAAACCCCCTTTATAATTTCAAGTACTTTCTAAAAATGTAATGTTTTTGAAAGGAAAATCTTATTTGTGCCCATAAATGATTTTCTATGAAATATCATAAAAAAATTCAAAAATTCAAAAAAATCTGAATTTTGGATTGTTGCCTCCTTAGATCAACGTCGACCTGAAAAAAAAATTCATAAAAAAATCCATGCGGTTTGATAGATATGACCAAATTTCACGCTGAGTTGATTAAGAGTAGTAGACAAAATAGTGGTCGTACAACTGAGACCAAGGGATTCTTTTGGTTGTCTGCAAGCGATTATTGGGCTATAAGTTCATGTCAGGTTCACCAAAATGTGCAGATCCAATCCTGCTCCAACTCAATATAACGAGGGTTAGTAGCACCGATTTGCAATAGGGGAAGCAATCAAAACTACTAAGACCAAATCTATGGACTATAAAATAACAAGAAAAATAGAGGAAAACAAATGAATGCAACCACAATGCTCGAGGCTTCTATTGTTTCTCTCAACTCCTTATGAAATGCTAAATGAATGGTGCTCAGTATTTGTATATGCAACATTTGTAACGTGGGAGTGTTGAGAAAATGATATTGATATGATCACAAGAATGCTTGATGTTTCACAAGAGAATCCTACAGAGTAAGTGTGCACAAATCTTGAAATCCTGGATCCTTCAAATGGTTGATATATAGAATATGGAAAATGATTTGAACGGTTGAGATTGATCCCAGAGATTAGAGGATGAATGGTTCAGATCAAAAGGAACTAGAGAAGAAATCAGTAAACTCCACATCTTCAACTTAGAGAGAAGAGGTGATATTTTAGTTAACTAAGGAGCAACCAGTAAACTCCACCTCTTCAATCTTGGAGAGAAGATGGGATGTTTAGTTAACTAAAAATCAACCAGTAAACTCCATCTCTTCAACTTGGAGAGAAGAGGGGATGTTTAGTTAACTAAAATGTTGATCATGAGTTACCTTTTTGAACTTGAGAAATGATTTATTTGAATATTTAATTGATTTTCGTAATTAAAGTATTCAAACATGAGATAATTGAATTCTTTTTTTTTTAGAATTGAATTATTGAGTGAAATTAAATTAATTTAATGAAATTAAGTTAATTAGAAGAATTAATTAATAAGTTTAAATATTTAAATTTAAACTTTAGGAAATTGAATTTAATTAATTAATAAAGATTAATTAATTAAGGTTATTTAATTAAATAAAATTAATTATTTAATTAATTTTGGGAAAATGATTAAATGATTTGGGGAATGAATTTAAAAGAAATCAATGATTAATTAATGATTGAAAAAAAATTTATTAATAGATAAAAATTAGTGTTTAATGTAAGGTTGCAAGTATGTCTATTTTAGGGTGTCATGATCACAAGAATGCTTGATACTTCACAAGAATCCTACAGAGTAAGTGTGCACAAATCTTGAAATCATGGATCCTTCAAATGGCTGAGAAGGGTTGATTATATATATAAATTATAGGATAAATGGTTGATATCAAAAGGAACTAGAGAAGCAATAAATAAACTCTACCTCTTCAACTTGGAGAGAAGAGGTAATGTTTTAGTTAACTGAGGAGCAACTAGTAAACTCCACCTCTTCAACTTGGGGAGAAGAGGGAATGTTTTAGTTAACTGAGGAGCAACCAGTAAACTCCACCTCTTCAACTTGGAGAGAAGAGGAAATGTCTAGTTTAACTGAAAAGTTGATCATGAGTTACCTTTTTGAACTTGAGAAATGATTTATTTGAATAATTAATTGATTTTTGTAATTAAAGTATTCAAACATGAGATAATTGAATTCTTTTTTATTTAGAATTAAATTGTTGAGTGAAATTAAATTAATTTAATTAGAAGAATAAATTAATAAGTTTAAATATTTAAATTTAAACTTTAGGAAATTGAATTTAATTAATTAATAAAGATTAATTAATTAAATAAAATTAATTATTTCATTAATTTGGGAGAAATGATTAAGTGATTTGGGAAATGGATTTTATAAGAAATAGATGATTAATTAATGATTAAAAACCATTAATTAATAGATGAAAATTAGAGTTTTAATGTAAGGTCGCAAGTATGTCCATTTTAGGGTGTCTACATTTACCCCTCTTTGATGCATTGTGGCTTGTCGCATTGTGTCAAAGAATCTTCAGATTTTGATCCCGCCCCAGCTTGCCCCAGTACAGAAGGTGGACTATATGCCCCTTTTAACAAATTAAGCACAAATGAGCATTAATTTGTTGATGATGTTGAATCACTATTTGATGATGATGAATGCATTCCTATGTTAGTTATGATGTAATTGATGATGGCTGCATTGATTATAAGATATACCATATATGATGTATACACATATTTATTTTTCTTGTGCAATAAATGAATGCAAACGTAAAATGCACAATGCGTCTGAGTACATGCATGTGTTAGTTAGAAGAAAGTTAGTGAGAGATTAGTTTTGGAAAATAATGAGAGAATGATTGATGAAACCAAGTCGTTGTCATACTTTCCAATTTTATTCATCATTGCACCTTATTATGAAAAGAAAGAGAACCAAATGCACCCAAATATTGACCATTTGGATATCACTACGATCTTTGTTTGAAAAGAAAGAGAACCAAATACACCTAGATATTGACCATCTAGATACCACTATGATCTCTGATAACAATAAGTAAATAACCAAGAAAGAAAACCAAATGCACCCAGATATTTACCATCTAGATACTGCTATTGTTTTTTTGATAACAACAAGTAGATACTAGATAAGGATTGTTCAATTCTTTTCTAGGGGCTAGCTCAGATCGTGAAATTGTGTGGCTGCCAGATGTGTGACAACTACTACCGCATTTATCCTGAATCATCATTTCCCTAGAATTGAATTGAAACATCTACAAACAACAATCAAAGAAAACAAGATCATGACCAAGATACTTTCATCACTGAGTGGTATGCTTGAGTAGCGTAAGAACATAATCGCGATAGATAAAATGACAATAGACTGACACGACTGACTTAGTCAATAGTTTGTTGTTCCTTGATTTGCTTGATTTTGATGCTTGATTATGTTTGGTTTAAGGAATGGATGACTCATATAAGACCCATCTATCCGGTTTTGAGTATATCCACCACTGTGTAAGACAATTGATAGTTTGATTTGATGATTGATTGAATCATTGATTGTTGAAAGATTGGATTGTTGATAAAGCTGAGTCATATGAGTCCATTATTGATTTATGAAGCTCATAGTTTTGACATTTGATGGATTGTTTGATCGCCATTCACTTTGTTGATAACATAGATAATTTATTACTAAGATTTTGCAATATTTGATTTTTTTTAAGACATTTTTCTCTTTTTAGGAATTTTGATGACTTTTAAATATTTTTAGGGATTTTTTTGGACTTTTTAGAATTTCACCCCTAGTCTGGTGAACCGGTACAAGCCATGGATAAGCGTTACACTTCAAAGGGGATTGTGCTTCTGTAATAATCTTGGGTACTCAATCTTGCATGTGGGGAGCACAACATTTAATCTTTTGGAGGTCATTTATGGTGAAGTAGGATTTGAACACTTGAGGCCTGTTTACCAGGTTTTAACCAAGGTACCTACCCAATAGTGCTTGTTTTCTAGGTTTTCACTGAGAGAGAGATTGTGTTTCTGTTTACTTTTTAATTTTTTTTGTTGTTGCCAAGGCACCTGTTTCCCAGGTTTTCACCTAAAAGATAACTTTTTATTGAGTTCCTTGATTTTTTTTGTATTTTTTGGATTCTGGATATGTTCCTTGATCCTAGACCTTAGGCATAGAACCTCTTGAGGTGCATGATGCTGATATGACTATGGAGATTATCTCCTTCTTGAGTTTCCAGTTAATATGCCCCACTATTTCATGATGTGATGATGACATAGGGTCCTAGCCAATTTGGCTCAAAATTTCCTTGTTTAACCCTTTCTACTTGGTTCTTTTGATTCTTCATGAGGACAAGATCTCCTACCTCAAAGGTTCATGGCTTGAATTACTTGTGATTGTTTCTTCTAAGGTGATTCTGATAGCTTTGTAAGTGATTTATCACATTCTGTCTTCTCTCATCCAACAGTTCCATTTTATTGAGTCTTGCTACTCTGTAGTCTTCATTTCAAATGATGTTCTTCAATGAGATTCTAAGGGATGGGATTTCAACTTTGAGGTGTAGGACCACCTCTGATCCATATACTAGTGAGAATGGAGTTTCTTCTGTAGGGTTCTCACACTAGTTCTATAAGCCCATAATGCGTGACTGAGCTGTAAATGTCAGTCTCACCCAGACTTAGTGATCATTTTCTTTAAGATCTTCAGGATGTTTTTGTTAGTGGCTTCAAATTGACCATATAGTAGAATGAAGAGAAACCTTTATTTATGTGGAAATTCTCATAGAGATTGGTGAAATCCTAGTTTTGAAAAGGTGTACCATGATTTGTGAGTATGGTTTGAGGGATTTCATATCGATAGATGATGTTGTTAAGTATGAACATGGAGATTTTCTCACTAGTGATGTATGTGAAGGAGTTGCTTCGACCCACTTGGTAAAGTACTTCATCACTGCAATGATGCACTTGTGACTGTTAGAAGATGTTGGTGTAATCTTTCCCATGAAGTCAAATCTTCATTTTCAAAATTGCCATGGTGAAGTGATGGGGTTGAGTTATTGGGTTGGTGCATGGATAAGATCTCCATGAATCTGACATTGTTGGAACCTTTGCACATATTTGTTAGCATCTGTCTCTACTGTGGGTCAGTAGTATCCCATTATGATGATCTTCTTTTCTAAACTATTGCCACCTGCGTGGGCCCCAAAAATTCCCTCATGTACCTCATACAAGGCTCTTTGGGATTCTGTGGAAGTGAGACATCGTAAAAGTGTTCCATCTAGACTTCTTCTATACAGAGTATTAGTGAGAAGGGTGTACCTAGAGGCTTGTCAGATGAGGGACTTATTTTGGTTTCTAGACAGGTTGGGTGGTAAGGTATTATTTTTGAGGTAATTATATACGTCATGGTACTAGGGGTACTTAGGACCAACAAGGACACGTGTTGACTCTGTTATCGGAGCTTTATGTGTCTGTATCATCAATTATTCTACCAAAAATTGAAATCTGGTTTCATTACCTGGCATGTTGATCAAGGATGCTATAGTAGCCATCACATATGTTGCTTTGTTTTGAACTCTCAGAACCTTCTCAAATATAATGAAATGAAAAGAAGCCCGTAGCTTATCCATCATCTCTCTATATGGGATCAATTTTTTTTGTCTTTTGTCATGTAGTCATTGACTTGATTGATGATCAATTGTGAATCACTGTAGACTCTTAGATTATTTATCCTCCATTATAAAGCTATCTTTAATCCGATGACCAGAGCTTCATACTCAACAATGTTTTTTGTGATGACATAAGTTTTTCCATTTGTATGTAAAGAGAAAACATATGTTATGAACCATCGGTTACACTATAAACTGAAAGAGCAGAAACAGAGGAATTTGACAGAACAAGGGAACCCGACAGACAATTTAACAAAGGAACACCAAAAGACAACCTAATTGATTTCAAAGAAAACCGAGCACCAGACACCGAAATTCAATTATATCCCAAGAAAAGTGGATCTGACTTCCACGTCAGATAAAATAGCTATATTCTATTTTTAGAGTTTTGATTTGTTTTAAATCCATTTCTTGAGGAACAAGAAACATTATTGTAATTGCTTTAATCAGTCTAACTGATTACAAACATGCAAACTAGGAGATCAAGGTCAAGTTGTAAACCTGTGATCATAGTGTAGACACCCGAAAATGGACAAGCTTGCGACTTTACAATAAAAATACTAATTTTCATCTATTAATTAATGGTTTTTAATCATTAATTAATTATCTATTTTCCTCTAAATTCATTCCCCAAATCATCTAATAAAATTCCCAAAATTAATTAAATAATTAATTTTATTTAATTAATTAATTAAACAAAATTTCCTATAGTTTAAATTTAAATATTTAAACTTAATAATTAAATTCTTCCAATTAAATTAATTTAATTTCATTCAATAAAGTAATTCTAAATAAAAAAGAATTCAATTATCTCACATGTTGAAAACTTTAATTAAATAAATGAATTAAATATTCATTTATCT
>MU225512.1:88054-100698 GCA_018584345.1 Thuja plicata | reverse complement strand
TCACCCACCTCTTCAGTTCAAAAAGGTAACTCACAATTAGCTCTTCAGTCAACCAAACTCTGTCTCCTCTTTACAAATTGAAGAGGTGGAGTTTACTGATGGCTTCTCTAGTTCCCTTTGATCTCAATCGTTCATCTCCCTATCTCTAGGATTCATCTCAACCGTTCATTTTATCCCCAATTCCTATATAATAAACCCTTCATAACCATTTGAAGGATCCGGGATTTCAATCTCTTGTGTGCCATTACTATGTCAGTTTTGTTCTAGCATTCAAGCTATCTTGCAATCACACACACATTTCAAGTATCAATTCTCGACGCTTCTCAAGTCATAGACGCTGCCCACACCAATACTGAGCATAAAAAAAAATGTTTCAGAAGGAGTGGAGAGAGACAATAGAAGCTTCAAGCACTTTGGGGTTTACATTCATTTGTTTTCCTTTCATTGCTTGTACATTTTATTGGTTACATTTCAAGTTATTCATTTTAGTAATTCTTGTGTATTGGATTTATATCATTTGTAAAACCTTTGCTACTAACCCTTGTCTTTGGAAATCTTGGGAACCACAAATCATGAAAAGAGGTGTACATTTTGGTGAACCCGACGTGAACAAACAGCCCGATTATCTCTTGCAGATGACAAACAAAATTGATCAACCACGACCGTATAGTCTCAAATCTAAAAATTGGTATTTTTTTTTTTATATCTGTGTTATTTCATGATTGCTGGTATTTTGCCGCACTTGACAGAATTGTGCCGCAATCGACTGGTTTAATACCGCAATCGATTGTAGGTTTTCACATTTCTTTTCTATCATCTTTTGGGTCTCTATATTTTCTATAGTTTTCCACAATTGATCTACTAGTACCGCAATCAGAAGAATTGTATAGCAATTGATAGATCCAGATCACAATTGATTGATCCAGACCGCAATTGATTGTGATTTACCGCAAGTGAAAGTGTTTTGCCACAATTGATATTTTTAGGCCGCAATCACCTATTATTTACCGCAATTACCTGTGCATTACCATAATCGCCTGCAAAATTGCTCATCAGGGCCAAAATTCTTTATCTTGCAATCTAAAAATCTAATACTTTCTTTATTTTTCTGCAGGACGACGAGTTCCCATGAACAGGAAGGGTAAGTTGTTGGTGAGTATCATTCATTGTTTCAAAGTTACATATACTCTCATTTTGCAAAAAATCCTTTTGATACTAACTTGTTTAAGCAAAGCAAACTAGAAGGAATTCACTTGTCGATTTGGGTTTAAAAAGAACAGTGTTTGTCAAACATCACAATCTCACATTTCAAATTTGGGCTTAAAAATGATGTGGGGACTAAAATTGAACAAGGCAAAGAATTTCTTGATTTGGTGCATTAAAATTGAACAAGAAATCAACACCTACTTTTGGGCTTAAAACAGAACACTTGTGCTTGTATGGTGGTGTAGCTTAGTTCACATTTCCAACTTTTGGAGCTTAATAGATTTACCTTGTGTCTTGAGTTTTGGGTGCACTTGCACAAACTGTTAGATTAGAAAATTTTATAATTTTTAGAAAGCCCTGTACGGGGAATGCACTTCTTCCTTGAAAAATGACCTTAAACTAGTAATCCTTCCGATCGATATACAAACAAGGTGCAAACCAAAGTTTTGTCTTATCTAGCCAAGCTCGGGCGAGGTGTGTTGGTGATAGTCTGAATTGGGTGAATATCCCTAAGGAGCTAGCGTGATCAACTAGGCTCTTAAGTGAGTCACACATGTACAAACCGATTGGACAGATGCCATAGACCCTTACTACAACCTTGTTAATTAGAGGCCAACCCAATTTACCTCCAAACAGGTACCTTATTATAGTGCAAGGGGTTGTAGAATTTCCCCCCAAGATTTCCAACATATGTGCCCCACGATATTTGTGTAGTGAAAGAGATCTTCACTCCACGGCAACAATACTTGGAAATAGAAAAAACACGGGCACCTACATCATCGACCTCTGTGTCCTAGTAGTGTGACAATTGTTGTGTGAGCTAATGGACATTCAAGCATTGGGCCTATAACATTGTATTTTGAAGCCATGGACCTAGATAAATCTGACTGTTAATTTTTGAGACCTCGTGATAACCTTTCAAAATGAAAAAGTTGTAGAACATACACATTGTCAGTCTTTATTCTTCAAAACACAGTGTCTGTTGTGCTTGTTTCTTTGATCAGTTTCTAAAAATGCAAAACAAAACATCCAAACTGTCAAAATGAGTCAAACGTGTTAAAGTCTAGGGTTGTCAATGTCAACTACCTTGCAAATCAGAAGCATTGTTCCAAAATATCAAAATTGTCAAGCAATGATACCCATCTTTTAGTCTTTTTGAGACCGTTTCTCATTTACCACAATCACCCGCATTGTGCTGCAATTGAAGGAAGTCTGCCACAGTTAAATTATTTATTGCCACAATCATCTTGTTTATTACCGCAATCAGTGATAACGTACTGCAATCGACCGTACACTTTGTTGCAATCAATGGAGTTTTGCTGCACTTGACCAGAGATATTTTACACCTGTTTTAACCTAAAAACCTTGAGAGAACTCTTCATTTGGTGTCCAAAACTAGTGTCTATCCCAAGAAAATAGGAAGAACATTGTGTGAATCTCTAAACATTAAAGATCATCCCTTCTCTGTAAAGCACAATTATTATCAAAAATATTGTTAGTTTGAAAGCTCAGACTCAAAATACCTTGATCTCATCATATCAAACATCATCATCTTTATCAAAGTGACTTTGTCCAAGGAAAAGGTCAAAAAATCTTATCTTTTTACATCATCACCACTTTGAGATCATGATATATCAAAATCTGTCCTTAGAATTACCCTTTTCCAAAACATAACTCAAACTTCCTTAGAAAGGATATTCTTCTTTGTTTGCTTTATATCACTTGTTTTAGTTACAAAATCTGGACCACACTATGTCTCAAACACCTCATGGAGGGCCTTACACAAGGTCTAAGACTAGAACACAACCTGATGAGTCATATATCAATAGATTCACCACTTGGGAAACAGGGAAAGAGAATGATCCTTTCATAAATACCAGTTCTACTATGTTCCTTGAACAACCCCGTGGGGAAACTCTTTTCCAAAATGTCACAGAAGAGGAACTAGAGGATATAGAGCAAGATGATTATTCCACACAAGTAGTTGAAATTGTTGTAGAGAGGAATCCCAAACACTTCTTAGCAATGCTAATAAAGAAGGGAGTCAAACTTCCTGCTAAATTTAGTGTATCAACCATATGGCCTAAAAAACCCTCTCGCAGGTCAAAACACTACTCAGCCCCCTCAGATACTGCATGTTGTCTCTAAAATCTTCCCACCATTGGTATTGCCCACATTGACATAGATGATACCCAGTCAAACCAATGACACAAACTAGGCTAACAGATCTTCCACTCAAAGCATGACAGCCTCAGAACTAAGTGCACTTATGGTTACTAGTATGCTCCCACCTTCGGTCACATGGCTGAGGCAATCAAACTCTCAAGCTATGTCTTCCATCACACAGAACATCAATTGTTCTAAAACTATGTTGCTGCTACATTCAACTCATACTAGTCTTGGGATCAACACCTCATGCCCGTAGGGATCCATCTCTATAGGTACAACCTATAGCCAATGCCCACCCAAGGATACACCTTTGCCCATTCTGACATCAATCCAACCTCTGCAACAACAACCCCAGCTTTAGTTGCCTCAAATCCAACCCCAGCTTTAGTTGCCTCAAAACCAACCCCCACAACAGTAACCCCAGCTTTAGTTGCCTCAAAACCAACGCCCGCAACAGCAACCCCAGTTTCAATCACAACATCAAACACATCAAAACCCACCATGGGCTACTCATGTGCCCCCATTTCCAAACCACTTGGTGGGAAATCAATATCAAGTCTCCAGGATGAAATCCTATGTTCCTACTCAAGGGACACAAAGGCGCAGCCTCATACCCACTAAAACACAGAGGAATGTCCTCACAAACCAACCTCAATATCAAACAGACATTTTAATGCAAAAAATGCAAACCCTTCAAACCCAAATGATGGATATGCAAAATCAGGGGCAAACTAATTCCTACACCGCAGAGTATTTATACCCATACCCCTTTGACCATTCTCTCCATATGTCTCCATTCCCAAATCACTTCTCAGCACCAAAATTTGACAAATATAGGGGCAATACCAACCCTATTGAACATATCTGAGAGATTTTTTAAAGTTGTGTTGAAGTCACCAATGATGAAACATATTTAATGCAATTGTTCCCACAAAGCTTGGTTGGACCAGCAATGTAATGGTTCTCGCATTTACCTCATGGCATTCAGTCTTGGGGTGAACTGGCTGAAAATTTCATAGCTCACTTCCATCATAACATCAAGCGCAAGGTCAGCATCAAGGACCTTTGCGATATCAAATAGAAGGATGGAGAGTCTTTTGTGAGGTTCCTACAAAGATGGAGGAATACAGAAAACCGCATAACATATGATGTGCCCAAACAAGACCTAATAGTCATGTTTGTTGACAATCTAATTCCAGACATGTATTTCACAACAAAATTATAGTTAGCTCTGAACTTCACACAACTCATCGAACGAGGAGTTCGTTGTGAGTAGAACTTAGTCAAACAAGGAATCCTTGCAGATCCAACACAAATGAATACAAACAAAAATGAAATGGACAAAGCTAAGTGGTGGAACAAAAATAAAAATGTCACTAGCGATGGTGTCATTGATGTGAAGATAGTCAACTATTTACAACCTAAGGTGTCACTACAAGGCACACCTATGGAAAACCCACAACCCACAAGGCCCACTCAACAAGAATACACCCAAAACCAACCTCCTCTTGTACAAGCGGCTTCTATGTCAAACAGTCAACAACAGAATCAACGTAGACCATAGTTTCAATTCTAGCAATGAGATTTCACACCATTAGGAGAGTCGATAGAATCAGCTTTACGCAAGTTGATACAATCAAACACTATCACTCTCCTTGAAATCAGGGAATTTGAACAAGATGCAAACAAACCAAGGTGGTATAATGACAAAGACTTCTGCGAGTTTCATTGAGTGAAAGGGCACAAAACATCTAACTATTTCCATTTGAAACATGTTATCCAAGATCTTATTGACATAGAGGCCATCGATGTGACAAATACCCAAACCAAAGGCACAACTAATCACACTATCTTCAATGATACCTTTCATGATCACAATGAGGGAAAAGCCTCCGGGTCTAGTGGCTAGACAAAACAAGTCAACTATACATATGCCAATAGTGATAATGTTATCAATTGCCTCAGTCCTTCAGATAGCCATGTGGCTACAATCACTATCAAAGACCAAGGTAACAAATGTGTTGTAACAACACATTGTGCCAGAGTCATCTTGCAAGGAGTACCATCCTCATCTACTGTATCTACCAATCCTAAAGAAAAATCAGATGCACAACCAACCATAGAGGATCAACTAAAGCACACACCTGCCCAGTTCTCCATGTTTGACCTATTGCACATATCTCCACAACATAAACTGGCACTTGACCAAGCGCTTTAGAATGCAACATTCCCAAGGGACATAACACCTAAGAGCTTCCAAATGATGGTTAACCATATAGCTACTAACAAACATGCCACATTCACAGACCGTGATGTGTCACCACATAAACCCCTGTATAATGATCCTTTGCACTTACTAGTCCAGGTCCACAAAAGTGCTATCTATAGGGTCCTTGTTGATGGTGGAGTTGGGTTAAACATCTGTACTCTAAAGTTAATTAAACAACTGGGATATTTAGAATCCAGCATTGATGTCATGAGAAGGATAAATATTAGAGCTTATGATGAAGAGGAAAGGTCCTCTAAAGGTATTATCATTCTACTTATCCGTATCAATCTAGTGGTGAAAAATACTCCCTTCGAGATCCTAGATCTTGAGTTCGAATACAACATGCTACTAGAGAGACCCTGGATACATGAAATGTAAGTTGTACCTTCGACATACCATCAATTCATCAAGTTCCCACACCAGGGAGAGGAAATCATCATAGAGGGAGATCCCAATCCTTTCCAATATTGTAATACTATCCAAATCAACACTGATAACCAGGTACCCTCAAACCAAGACACAAGCATCCCATCCTCTTCGAATTCAAATCCTAAGGATGTCACACAGACAACAGGAAAGATAGCCATTAACCTAGATGCAAGTATCCCCTTTTATGTTTCCAATCCTAAGGATGGCAAAGGTTGTGGTGAGTACAGATATGAAGAGGCTTTCATCATCATGCACATGCCTTAGAGCCCAAGAACTTATGGCATGCCACAACCTTTTATTTTAACAGAAACTCCATAGCCTGTTCTATTGAGATGTCTTCTCACAACCTTGATTATATGGGGAGACATAGTAGAAGAAAAGCCATTTGAACAAGATATCAGTACATGGTTATACCAAGAACCACAAGAGACAATCCGATAAAACCTACCCCTGTCAAACTATGGTAATGGTTATACAATGTTACAAAGATTTGGGTATGATGGTACAACCGGCCTGGGGGCAAGACAACAAGGCATAATGGAATTGTCTCTCCCACCAACCCAGAGAAACAAGAGAGGGTTAGGCTATGGGAAACAAAGAGCTGGTCCTATAATCCAAGTCATCCAAGTTGATCAGGAACAAATACCAGAGATGCATCAGGGGCACAACACAGAACATGTCTTGATAAGAAACATACTAGCACAATTGTTTCCCACCAAAGAGGGAACCACACAAACCCAAATAGACCTCCACATATAAATCGATGTTAACAAAGGAAGTGAGACATCTGACGAGCGATCTATCGAGACTAAATCCCATGAGTATGAGTGGAGGTCCATTCACAACTCTGAACCATCGATCCCAGATTATTCCCCTTGGTCAGACACTATCATAAACCTAGAAGACTTATTTGACCAGCTATCTATTTCTGAACAACCCTGCATAGATAAGCATGTCATTTATCATTCCTCTAGTGGTGCATCCACATCACAGTCCAATTTTGTAGGAACCATATCTGTAGTCCCTTTCAATAAACTAGAGTCAAACAACCATGAAAGTATCTGCCTTGTACACCCAGAGCTAATAGAGTGGGATCAACAAGGACCGCCTGATTTAGATGTCTTTGAGAATGATGAGGGTATTAATAATTTCATGGGACTTAGGGAAGGCATGCCATTAAGAGACCACAAGGTAGGCTTCACCATTGACCTCGATAGAGCGGCATACTTTGAGGAGGCAGCTCCTGTTTCTAGTCCCCAAAAGAAAAAAGAATAAAAGAATGATGAAAAGCTAAAAGAAGATGTATTCTCTAGTGAAAACCTCACTGAGGCGCTAGAAGATGGAAAGAAGGAACTCCTCCCCTTGACAGAAGAGAAATTGGCATTACTAGCAGAAGAAACAGAGGTAGTCAATTTGGGAGATGACAAGAACCCAAAGAACATATACTTAGCAAAATCACTCACCCCTAAGGAGAGAGAATAGTTTATCAGCTTCTTTAAATCAAGGATGATCAATTTCACATGGTCCTACTCGGATATGCCAGGGTTAGATCCAAAGCTAGTAATACACCATCTCCCGTTGCTACCCAATGCCAAACCTATCAAGTAGAAGCTAAGAAAGATGCATCCCCATGTTGCATTGCAAGTCAAGGCAGAGTTGAAAAATATCCTAGATGCCAAGTTCATAAGACCAATACCATACACAGACTGGATATCTAACTTGGTGCCAATTACAAAGCACAGTGGTCAGATATGGATTTGCACAGACTTCAGAGATCTCAACATAGCTTGTCCCAAGGATGACTTTCCCTTACCCAACATTGATATGATAGTAGATCTAACTACTGGACATCAAATTCTATCACTCATGGATGGATTTTCAAGGTATAATTAGATAAGGATCCCACCAGAGGATCAACATAAAATATCTTTCACATGTCCTTGGGGCACTTATTGTTGGAACGTCATGTCATTTGGTCTCAAGAATGCTGGCGTGACATATCAAAGGGCTATGACAACAATATTTCATGATCTCATCAACAAAACAATGGAAGACTATGTGGATGACATAATAGCCAATTCAATGCTTCGCAAGGATATCTACAAGTATTGGGGCCAATCTTTGACAGAATGCAGGAATTCAAGGTCCGTCTAAACCCAAATAAATGTGCATTCAGTGTCATAGTAGGAAATCTATTGGGGTTCATAGTGTCACATAGAGGCATCAACGTAGACCCAGAGAAAGTCAAAGCAATATTGGACATGCCTCAACCATTGAACTTGAGGCAATTAAGAGGGTTACAAGGAAGGCCCCAATCAATCAGGCGCTTCATAGCTCAGCTAGCAGACAAGTGCCACCCATTCCAACATCTACTGCACAAAGACATCAAATTCATATGGACAGAGCAATGCAAACAAGCATTCCAAATATTCAAGGACTACCTCCTCAAGTCTCCTATATTGGTGCCACCAATCCAAGGTAGACCATTGCTTTTGTATATCTTAGCAATGAAATCAAAATTAGGTGTACTCCTGGCACAACATGATGACACAGGTAAAGAAAGGGCCATCTACTATCTAAGCATAAAATTGGTAGGATATGAGCTAAACTATATGGCAATTGAAAAGTCATGCCTTGCAGTTGTCTTTGCTTCCCAAAAGCTGAGACATTATATGTTGAGTCACGAAACAAAGTTGATCGCACATGTTAATCCTTTAAAATACCTTCTAAGCAAAGCAACGCTCATCGGATGACTTACGAAGTGGGTAATGATCTTAAGTGAGTTTGACATTGAGTATGTAGATAGAAATGCCATCAAAGGGCAAGTGATCGCGGATCAACTAGCAGAGACACCCATTCAGGACCATCAGCCTATTATTTCTGACTTTCTTGATGAATATATTATGACACTACAACCAGCGATCGAGGTATGACAACTATATTTTGATGGGTTGTGTACGAACCATGGTGCGGGGGTAGGGATAGTGCTTATCACTCTAGATCATGATTCAATTCCAAAGTCTCTCAGACTCAACTTCCCATGCACAAACAACATAGCAGAATATGAAGCACTGGTCATTGGTTTAAAGATAGCAATTCAATGGAGAATCAAGAACCTTAAAGTCTTTGGAGATTTGCAGTTGGTCATCAGTCAAGTCAACAATGATTATACGACCAACGATGAGAAGCTAATACATACAGAGCACATATGGAAACACTATGCACCAAGTTCCATTACATCTTCTTCGAGAAAGTCCCAAGAGCACAGAGCAAAGCTGCAAATGTGATGGCTACCATAACATCATTGATTGATATGCCAGGGAACAAAACAAGATTCCAATTTCTAGTAGAGAAACTCTTGGTGCCATCACATCAAGCATCCATCGCAGAATCAGTATGCGTCCTTGTTGGTCCTGAAAACCCATGGTACCAAGATGTCTATAACTACCTCCAAAATAGTGTCTTACGTCCCAATTTGTCTATGAACCAGAGAAAGTCCCTCATCCGTCAAGTCTCTAGGTATACCATCCTCTCAACTAATTTATATAGATGAAGTCTAGACAGAACGCTACTACGATGTCTCACTTCCACAGAATCCCAAAGAGCACTGTACGAGGTACATGAAGGAATTTTTGGAACCCACGGAGGTGGCAACAAATTAGCTAAGAAGATCATCTACATGGGATACTATTGGCCCACAATAGAGATAGATGCACACAAACATGTACAAAGGTGTAGACAGTGTCAGATTCATGGAGACCTCATCCATGCACCAGCACAGGAACTAAATCCTATCACATCACCATTTCCATTTTCCATGTGGGGATTTGACCTAGTGGGAAAAATTACACCTTCTTCAACAAATGGACACAAATACATCATAGTAGCAACAGAGTACTTCACCAAGTGGGTGGAAGAAATTCCTCTCACTTACATAACTGGAAAGAAAATAGCAATGTTTATACTTAACCACATTATCTGTCGATACGGGATCCCTCAAACTATCCTGACAGATCATGGTACACCTTTCCAAAACAAGTATGTTGAAGAGCTATGCAAACAATTCCATATCAAGCAAGGGTTCTCCTCATTTTATTATCCTCAAGGGAATGGCCAAGCCGAAGCTACAAACAAGACAATCTTGAAAATCTTGAAGAAAATAGTGAATGATTCAGGGTGAGAGTGGCATTTACAACTTAGTCCTGCATTATGGGCATACAAAACTAGTGTGAGAACACCTACAGGAGCCACTCCTTTCTCCCTAGTCTATGGATCAGAGGCGGTATTACCCCTCAAAGTGGAAATCCCATCCCTAAGGATATCTTTGAAGAACCTGATTACAGATGAGGAGTACAGAGTAGCAAGGCTAAGTGAACTAGAGTTACTAGATGAAAGAAGATAGCATGCCTTCAACCACTTACAAGGCTATCAAAATCACCTTAGAAGAAACTATCACAAGAAGGTGAAGCCATGAACATTTGAGGTAGGAGACCTTGTCCTCATGGAAAATCAATAGAACCAAGTAGAGCAAGTCAAACCCAAAAAGTTCAAGCCTAACTGGCTAGGACCATTTTTCATTGTTAGCTCTACTCAGAGTGGGGCATTCATATTGGTGACAGCAGTAGGAGATCATCTCCTCAGATGTATCAAAAACATGCACCTCAAGAGGTTCTACCCCTGAGGTCTCTATGGTTCAGGAACCTATCTACATATCCAGAAAATACAAAATGTTACCTTGGTGAAAACTTGGCAATCAGGCACCTTGGTGACAACAAAAAGAATAAAAAAAGAAAAAAAATTAAAGAGAAACAAAATCACTCTCTCAGTGAAAACCTGGAAAACAGGCGCTATTGAGTAGGTACCTTGGTGAAAACCTGGCAAACAGGCGCCAAGTGTTCAAATCCAACTTCACAATCAATGAACTCCAAATGCTTGAGCACACTTCAAATGCAAGATTGTCTACCCAAGCTATATCCAGAAGCACATTCCCCTCTGAGCACCAAGCACTTACCGATGGTTATTACTGGTCACCAGACTAGGGGAAATTCTAAGATGTCCTAAAAAAAATCCCTAAAAATTGGAAAACTCATAAAAAATCCTAAAAATATCAAAATGTTCTGAGAAAATCAATCTTCATAAAAAACATTCAAAAATTTACAAAATCCCAAGCAATAAAACCACTCGGATATCAAGAGAGTAGAGGGTGATCATGCCCAGTCAATCAATGTCACAATCACGAGCTTTGCAAATCAGCATTGGGCTCATCTGACACAACTTTATCAATCTATCAATTCAATCAGCAAGCAACTGGCAACCAAGCCACTCTATCAATTGCCACAATCATGAGCTTTGCGAACCAGCATGGGGCCCATCTGACATAGCTTGATCAGCTGCCAACACAATCAAAATCAATCAATCAAATCATATCAATTGTCTTACACAGTGATGGATACGCTCAAACTAGACAGGTCAGTCTTATATGAGAAATCTATTATTGAAACTAGACACACTCAAGAAATCAAACCAATCAAGCTTATCAAAGAGTCAAGCATATCAAGATAATCCAACTACATCGAGGAACCATCCAAAAATGTTGACTAGGTCAGTCAGTTGGTCAGATGTCAATCTATATTTCACGGTTATTCTCTTATGCTACTCCAGGATTCACCATGTGAGGAGAGTAGATATGATAGATCATGACTTATTTTCTTTGATTGTTGTCTGTTGAATTTTCACTTCAATTTTAGGGCCATGATGATTTAGGATAAATGTGGTAGGTGTTGTCACTTATCTAGCAGTCGTGCAGTTCCACAATCTGAGTTTAACCCTGGGAAAGAATTGGACATTCCTTCTCTTTTATTTACTTGTTTGGTTTATAGAATCAAGAGCTCACGGTGCTATTCAAATGGAATCTGAGTGTGTTGTATTTCTATCTTGGTTTCTATGGTCTTTCCCTTTATGTTGCAATCAAGAGCTTATGATGCTATCGAGATGGACTTTAGGGGCATAGGAGTTCTATCTTGTTTTCTTTGGCTTTCCATTTCGGAATCAAGAGCTTGCAGTCTTATCCAGATGGACTCTGGGTGCATAGGAGTTCTATCTTGATATCCTTGTTGCATTTTTTTTTAGAGGACAAAGCGGTATCCAGATGGTCAATATCTGGGTGCTTTTGGCTCTCTTTCTTTTCAAACAGGGAACATAGCTGAACCCAGATGGTCAATATTTGGGTGCACTAGGTTCTCTTTCTATTCAATCTCTCTACTCCTTCTACTTATCAAGAGGTCATGGCGGTATCTAGGTGGTATGTGATCTGGATGCATTGGACACTCTTCAGAATTTAAAAAAAAAAAAGATGCAATGATGACAAATATTGGAAACAAGGGCAACGACTTGGGACACTCATCCTTTCTATCAAATCATATCTATCAAAAAAGAAAAAATTTACTTTCTATCATTCCATATCTATCAATCAATCCCAGAGATCACATTCCAAACTAACTTCCTTCTAACTAACACATGCATTACTCAAAAATTTTGTGCATGGTAGATTGCATTCATTTATTGCATAAGA
>MU225512.1:24001-82231 GCA_018584345.1 Thuja plicata | reverse complement strand
ATAGGGATTTTAGCTAATAATCATTTGAGATTTAGGAATTAAATGTAATTGTCAGATTTATGCAAATTTGGGTTTTCTGCATTTGAAACTCAGTCAATTAAAGTCAATTAGGAGAGGAATTTGCCTATTACAATAGGACTTCGAAGATAAGAAAATGCACCAAAATTGATTAGGTTGTTAGGTGCTAATTTTGGGGTGTTACAGGACCACTGTTGCATCTAGGACCAGGATTCAGAAAACAAAGGATGCAATTCCTTCACCAATCAAGAAAGGTCAAGTAAGGATCTACAAAATAAAACTTCAAACCAAACATAACAAAGCACCGAAGAGGAGAAGAAAATTGATCCTGACCAAGGAAGATATAGAAGATACTCAACAAGATGAAGTTGTCCAAAAGGAAAAGAATAAGATACCTAAAACTGTTGATGAAGTATGTGCTTCAATTATCAAATCAGGTACAATAAATGATAGAAAGATTAAGAAATGACTAACATTGGATCCCAAAGATCAAAATAAGATAGAAGAGGCAATTATCAAAATGATGTGTATATTCAAATATCTTCCAATACAATTGGAAGATAATATGCCAAAAGAACTTTAGGATAGATTATCGGCAAGATGAAAATTTTCTTTACACTCTAAGAAAGAGATTAGGGAAAGAGCCCTAGTATCTGTCATGCCTCCCGAATCTAAAATTGAGGAAATTAAAGAAGTAATGAAGAAAAACTTCACAAGGTTCTCACTAAAGTTAAGAGCCTATCAAGTACTTCAAGGACATCTACTTGAACTAGATAGAAAGAGTGAGGCTGAATGGAGAAATATACTTGATATGCCTAAAAAGGATACAAGTCCCAAACCACAATTTCTCTTACCGACACACAAAAGAGTAAAGATGATCAAGATAAAAAGAGCCCTGAACATATTATTATAATAGATGAAAATGTTAATGAAGAATCATCAAACACACAAGCCAACAAGGATATGGACATTGCAGATGAAACATGGCTGGATAATATAATCATTGATATTACCGAAGGATATCCTACAGATGAAGTACATAGAGATGAAGATGTCACTATTGTCAAGGACCAAACCGATGAACAAGACACTATAATAGATTCAGCACAAGTAGACACACCAAGACAAATACCACTGTTGATACATGCTATCAACATTATCTAGAATAAGGAGAAGAAACCTGATAAGGAATCACACAGACCCAAGAATAAGGGTACTGATGAAAAAAAAGATACATCTGAAGAAAATAAAGATACAACCGATGAATAGGTAGTCATCGGTGGAGATCAAAAAGATAGAGACCACACCGAAAAATATGCAAAAATGAAAGATACAGATGTAGTGAAAAAAGAGAAAGGCGAACAAGATAAGACAGTTGATACCACACTTAAGGACACCAAAGGCAAAGTTGTAGATACACCAAAGGTAGATAAGGAGACATCCTAAGACAACTGACAAGAAAACACTAAGAAACAAGAAAAAGGTACAACACCACAAAATCCTTCCTCTAGCACATCAGACCAAGAAGAGAAACTTGCAATGGTTTTGCATACAAGAGCATCACAAAAGAAGAAGAAGAAAACCAAGAAGAGTAAGTTGGAGGTCACACTTGATGAAATAATTGAAATACCAAAATGTGATCCAGCCACATTGGACTATGAATCTCTTATTGAATATGGAGAGATATGTCAAAGGAAAGCAATACAGGAAAAGATAAGAAAAGAACACAAAGATTCTCTAGTGCTGGAAAATACAAGAGATATCCTACAACAAATAGTTACTGACATTGATGTTGATCTTAATGCCTCTATTATAGATCAACTTGTTGTTCTCACTGACATCGTCACATCACTGAATGTAGATACAGAAAAGGCTATTGAAGTACGAGCAGAATAGAAGCTCCAATATAAAGTGGCAAAAAAGATTAGCCAAGAAGTGGTAGAAAATAAGGTAAAGCTTTCAGAATTAGCAAATGAATTAGATCAAATCATTATTGAAGTTATTTCCTTAATTCAAAAGATATGGACTTTGAAGAAATTAACAAAGGATAATAATGATAAGATTGCAAATATCGATTCTGATCTAAATGAAAATGCTCAAATTCTAACCACAGATGGAAATGCAATCAAATTACATTATGAGAAGATGATTGAAATCAAAAGGTTAAAACAAGAACCTTGGGAAGCAGAATCACAATTTAGAGAAGAGCTTATCAAGATATAGGCTCAAATTTTCCCAAACCTCACACTTCTGCAACAACACATAAGTTTGGCAAGATAGAAAATTGCCACCCCTGAGATGTCTGTAGCAGACAACATCTATGACATGCATGCCAGGATCACACTAGACCATATGGCTATTGAGAATATCAAGGAGAAATGGGAGAAGATGATGGAGGAAATGAAGACCTCTCACTCTAATATTTTTGATCAGTTATAGGTATACACCTTTGCCCTTACTATCAAAAAAAGGGAAAAGGAAAATGATATGTACAGAGCATATAATAAAAAGGTGAAAAGGGAGAAATAGTATAAAGACAAGTGTACATACACATATACTATACTATACCGGCATATGCATAGGGGGAGTCATGAAATGACTAAGTAATATACATGGTATACATACTATAAATCTTTGGTATTTTGCACATATCAGTTTTTGTTACTAATGTCAAAGGGGGAGATTGATGACATAAGTTTTTCCATTAGTATGCAAAGAGAAAACAGTTTTTATGAACCATCAATTACACTATAAACCAAAAGAGAAGAAACAAAGGAACCCAACAAAGCAAGGGAACTCAACAGATAGTTCAAAAAAATAACAACAAAAGACAGTCTAACTGATTTCAGAGCAAACCGAGCATCAGACACTGAAAGTCAGTTATATCTCGAGAAAAGTGGATTTGACTTCCACGTCAGATAAAATAGCTATATTCTATTTTTAGAGTTTTGATTTGTTTTAAATACATTTCTTGAGGAAAAAGAAACATTATTGTAATTGTTTTAATCAATCTAACTGATTACAAACATGCAAACTAGGAGATCAAGGTCAAGTTGTAAACCTGGAATCATAGAGTTAGTTTTGTAATACATGAAACTAAATTAGGCCAATCTATGTTATAAATAGCTATTTTAATCATTCATTAATGATGGATGAGAGGATGAATGAAGCCAACGAGCACATCTATGGTTCAAACTAAGAGAAGAAGAAAAACAAAAGGTTGAATTTGGTTATCAAGAACAAAGAACCAAGAACCAAGGATACCAAGCAACAAAGGTATTAATCAATCACAATAGGTGATACTTTGTACATGTAAACTTGAATGGATCTATAATCAGAAATTGTAGATTGCACACACTCAGGTCAATAAGTATTTTTTTTGCATTCTAACAAGTGTAGCAAATAGAAGAAATCCTTTCAAGAAAGGTGGATTTAATAATACTATTGTAAATATCTTAATCGAGTGCACACTAAATAGTGTTGCTAAAGCTCTTAATAGAGTGTACCTTAAATAGAATCCACATAATACTCCTAATAGGGTAGATCATCAGAAGTGATCAAATTTTAAGCCTTAATCGGCCCCTTCCAATCTGTAGATAGTGAAGTTTTTGTGGGTGCCATCCCCACCGCAGTTTTTACCTTTTAACAGGGGTTTTCTGCGTTACCATATCTTGTGTTATGTGTTATTAATTTCATGAATATTTCTATGAATGTCTACATACAATTAAGATTATGAATTGATATCACATGTATAAAGAAAGAAACAACAAATATTATTGGTAAACCAAAGAATTAATTACATAAGGTTAAAGGTTAATTAACTAAAAGTTTTAGATGTACTAATTCACCCCTCCCCTCTCAGTACACAATTCCCATTATTTCAAAAAATTTGTGCATGGAAAGTTGGGTCTTAAAGACTTAGGAATTGCATCATTATGTGGAGTAATGAGTACTATTCCTTCTCTAGCACCATGGTTCATATATGACCCATTAAAGTATAGTTGCCAGACCTCTGTTGTCGGTTGTACTGTGAGGATCGATTCATCTAGAAAGTTAGACACTATAGGCTGATGATATTGTATTGGTGCCTCTTCTAGTTTATTCACAATTACCTTCCCTTTGATAGATTTTCAATCCACATACTCTATGTCAAATTCACTTAAGATCATGACCCATTTGACGAGTCGTCCCATTAGTGCTTCTTTACTTAACAAGTACTTCAATGGATCGATGTGCGCTATGAGATTTATTTGATGACTCAGCATGTAATTTCTTAACTTTTGAGAAGAAAAGACAACCGTGAGACATGACTTTTCAATTGTTGAATAATTTAGCTCGTAGCCCACCAATGTTTTTTTGAGGTAGTAAATGACTCTTTCCTTGCCCTGGTCATCACATTGTGCCAAAAGAACACCTAATGATGACTCTGTTGCAAAGATATATATGAGGAGTGGCCAGTATAGAATTGGTGGCACTAATATAGGGGAATTTAATAGATAATCCTTGAAGGTTTGAAATGCTTGTTCACATTGTTCAGTCCATATAAAGATCACATCTTTATGTAGTAGGTGCTAGAATGGGTGACACTTGTCTGCCAGTTGGGCAATGAATCACCTGATAGATTGAAATCTACCTTATAGACCCTGTAGTTTCCTCAGATTTGTTGATGGTGGTATGTTAAGGATGACCTTGACCTTTTTTGGGTCTACTTTGATTCCTCTATGTGATACAATGAATCCCAGGATCTTTCCAACAATAACTCTGAATTCACACGTCTTTGAATTGAGTCTGAACTTGTACTCCTGCATTCGATCAAATATCAAAACCAACACTTGCAGGTGAGTTTCCCTGAGCATTGATTTGGCTAGTATGTCATCGACATAGTATTCCATTGTTTTATGAATTACATCATGAAAGATCATGGTCATTTCCCTTTGATAAGTTGCACCCGCATTTTTAAGGCCAAATGACATCACGTTCTAGCAGTAATTTCCCTAGGAACATGTGAATTCTATCTTGTATTGGTCATTTGGTGCTATCCTAATTTGGTTATATCCAAAGAAACTATCCATGAGTGAAAACATTTGGTTTCGTTTCTAGGTCAATTATCATGTCAATGTTTGGTAGAGGAAAATCATCCTCGGGACAACCATTATGTTTTGTTACTGGAACTAGATTAGATATTCAATCTTCATACGGAATTGGTCTTATGAAGCCTGCATATAAGAGTTTCTTCAATTATGGTTTGACAAGTAAAGCAATGTGTGGATGCATCTTTCTCAATATTTGTTTAACAAGTTTTGCATTTGGTAACAGTGGCAGATGATGTAGTACTAGCTCCAAATCCAAACCTGGTATGTATACATAAGACCATGTGAAGTTGATTTGTCTTTCTTTGAAGAAAATAATGAACCATTTTCTTTCTTTAGGTGTAAGAGATTTAGCCAAATTGATATTTTTGGGGTTCTTCTCATCCCCTATATTAACTTCCTTTGCTTCTTCTTCTTGTAATGCTGAATTTTCTTCTGTTAAGGGGAGGAGTTCCATCTTTCATTCCTCTAGTGCATCATAGAAGTTTTCACTAGAAGACACGTCCTTTATTTTTTCTTTTTTATGGTCAGAAAGTACCTTGCAGTTTTCACTTTCTAACTGTTCTTTTTTGTTTTTGACTTTGCTTTTGCGACTGGAAACAAGAGCCTCCTCCCTAAAAAATGTCAATCTATCCAGGTTAAAGGAGAAGCCTAATTTATGGTCTCTTGATGGTATGCCTTATCAAAGCCCCATGAAGTCTGTGATGGCTTCATCATTCTCAAAAATATCTATGTCGAGTTGTCCTTGTTGGTCCCATTCTATTAGTTCGGGGTAGACAAGACAAAGGTTCATGTGGGGGGATGACTCTGCTTGGGTGAACAGAACCACGGTGATAGTTCCAAAAAACTCAGAATGGGATGTGGATGCACCACCTAAGGAATTAATATTGACATGTTTATCGATACAGGGTTGGTCTTCTATGCTCATTTGGTCAAACATTTCATCAAGGTGTATGGTACTGACGGACCGAGGGGAATAGTTAGGGATGGGTGAATTGGAATTATAGAGGGATAACCAGTTATATTCATGGGAATCAGTCATGCTAGAATGCTTGTTTGATGTCTCACTTTCCACATTGTCTTAGATAGTCTGATTAAGGTTCAATTGGGAATTAGAGGGTTCCACTTTCGATGGCAATAATCACTGGAGTATACTATTGATTAGGGCATGTTCCATATTTTGCACTCGGTTTAATTCTATAATTTGTCCCTATTCTACTGGTACATCTTAGATGGTTGTACTAGTTCTATTTTTACCATATCTTAACCCTCTTTTGTTTCTTTGGGTTTGCAGTAAAGACATTTTCATTAATCTTTGTTGTCTTTCCCCTAGGCAAGTCTTTCCATCATATCCATACTTTTGCAGCGTAATGAAGCCAACTCCATATTTTGACAAAGGTATCTTCATTTGAGGTTCCTCTAGATAATCTTTATATGACCAAGTTTTGATGTTCGGATTGAAGATTTTTTTTTAGCTATGTATCCCCATCTAAAAAATGTGGTTGGTGAACATTTGAACAACATTGGTTCTAAAGTTTCATGTGTTTCTACCGATCAGGGCATGCCATATGATCTAAGATCTTGAGGCATGTTGGTGATAGTAAAAGCTTCCTCATAGATATACTCACCACACCCTTTGTATTTGATTAATATCTTACCCACCTTTATTGTGAAATAAGAGGCGGAAGGAATGTTTGCTTCCTTATTTGAAGGCACTTTATTATCTGTACTTATTCTCATGGTGTCGCAGTATTGGAAGGAGTTGCGATATCCCTGAATGATTATCTCTGCCCCTTGGTATGGAAATTTTATGCACTGGTGATAAGTTGAAGGGACAACTTGCATTGCATGTATCCATGGCCTCCCAAGAAATATGTTATATCCCAAATTAGGGTCTATAGGATTTGAAATAGAGTGTTCTTTATGACTGGTCCTATCCTGACTGGTAGAATGAGGATACCTTTTGATGTTTATCCTCCTGGTGACATCAATACTATATTTTGAATAGCCCAAGGTATTTATCACTTTAAGAGTACATATGTTTAGCCCAACCCCACCATAAATGAGGACTCTTTAGATTGTGTGTTTATGCACTTGGATAAGCAGATGCAGGGGCTCATTGTGCATAGGCTTGTGCAGAGGAACATTATGGTCTGTTAAGGTAGCATGTTTGTTGGAAGCAATGCAATTAACCATGGTTTTAAAGTTGTCTAGAGTTATGTCCCATGGGAATACTTTATTTTGAATGGCTTGATCCATAGCTTGCTTATGTTACAGGGATATGCACAATAGGACAAGCATGAAGATCTGGGAAGGTGTGCGCTTTAGCTGATCTACTAGACTTATTTGTGGATTGGAATTCATTGTCAGATTAGCTGGGGTAGATGAGGTGGAAGAAATTCCTTGCCAAACAACCTTAGAACATCGTGTTGTGATAGTGTATTTGGCATGGGTATCTCAGATAGTAATTATAGCAACTTGGTTATCTGAAGGATTTATGCAATTTTTGGTGCTATCAAAGTTGGCATAGGTATAGTTCACTTGTATAGACTATCCACTAGACGTGGATGCTTTCCCTTTATTATGATCATGAAACGTATCATTTAAGATAGTGTGATTGGTTGTACCCCTGGATTGGGTATTTTTGACATCAATTATCCCTTTGTCAATTAGATCTTATATGTAATTTTTCAATCGGTAGCAGTTGGATGTATTATGTTCTTTCACCCAATGATACTCACAAAATTTGTCATTCCACCACTTGGTTTTCACAACACCATGTTCGTACTCTCTGATTTTGGGTAGAGTGATATTATTGGTTTGAATCAACTTTTTCAAAGCCAATTCTATCGACTCTCCTAATGGTGTGTAGTCATGCTTAGGAAACTAAAACCTTTGTGGGCATTGTTTATTAGGTTGGTTATTGGACACAGCTCCTGCTTGAAAAATCGGTGTTTGGATCTGAGTATTCATCTGCTGAGTGTGCACCATAGGTTTTTGATTCATCATGGGTGCTCCTTGTAGTGAAACCTTGGGTTGAGCATAATTGACTATTTTGACGTCAATGCCACCATCATTGGTGACATTCTTATTTTTATTCCACCATTTGGCCTTATCCATTGCATTCTTGTTCTTGTTCATTTGGGTAGGATCTGCAAGGATTCCTCTCTTGATCAATTTCTTCTTACATTGAACTCCTTGTTCTATAAGTTTCTTGAAACTTGGAGCGAGCTGGAGTTCTATTGTGAAGGACATATCTATGATCAGATTGTCAATGAACATGACTATTAGGTCTTGTTCAGGCACATCATATGTTATTCTTTTTGCAGTGTTCCTACATCTTTGTAATAATTTAACAAAGGATTTTCCATCTTTTTGCTTAATGTCACATAGTTCCTTGATACTGACCTTGTGTTTGATGTTATGATGGAAGTGAGCAATAAACTTTTCGGCCAATTCCCCCCAAGAGTGAATTCCATGGGGTAAGTGTGAGAACCATTCTATTGCCGGGATGGCTAAACTACATGGAAACATTCGCATTAGGTAAGTTTCATCATGTGAAACTTCAATGAAGATAGCAAAGAATTTCCTGATATGCTCTACAGGATTGGTACTGCCTCTGTATTTGTCAAATTTAGGCACTGAGAAATGTGTGGGAAATGGAGACATGTAAAATGTGTGATCAAATGAGTAAGGGTATAAGTCCTCTGCTGTGTAAGACTTGGTTTGTCCTTGATTTTGCATGTCCATCATTTACATTTGTAAATTTTGCACTTGTTGTATTAGCATGTCTGTTGGAGATTGAGGAACATTCTCGACATTGAATCTCTATGTCGTGGTAGGTATAATGTTGCACCTTTGTGTTCCGTGCATTTGGACATATGATCTCCTTGGGATTTGATATTGATTTCCCAATGTATGATTTTGATAATGGAGAATCTGATTGGTCCAGGGTTGCTCTTGCTACTATTATTGGGATCTCTATTGAAATAAAGTCATAGCTTTTGGTGGACGTTGACTTAATGTTAGACCCACAAAAATTGATCTATGTGGTTGGGAAGTATTAATTCCAAAGCTAGACGGGATAGGTTATAATGTCTAAGTAGTCACAAGTGGGTTATTACTTTTTTAGGGAACTAATGATACAAATTGAGTACTTTATGTAAAAGGCCATGAGGTCGATGCTTGAGATAAACAAGTAACTAAGGGTGCACTCGGTTGGGAGCCCATAATATTTTGGGTGGATGATGTACTAGCTTGATTGGAAGAGCTGGTTTGGTTTGAAACAATCTACACTGATGTTGTGGTTGTTGATGATGGAAGAGACAAAACTTGAGACACCACACAACCCATTTGAGAGGTTTGAGTTGTGGTTTGTCTTGCTAGTGATTTCTCAGGACATATCATTGATACATTGAATTCGGCGGGGAGCTTGACTCGCTTTTTGATCAACATGGCTAGAAATATTTCAAGGGTTCTTTCCATAAAATCATCAACTACTTGTGCAGAATAAGCATCTTTCTCTATGTCTTAAATCTCTTCCTCTATGATGTCTTGAAATACAGTTGGTCTATGGGGACCGTGAGGAATAGGATGCACATTCTCAATGTAAAGAGCAGGATCAATATTTTTGAAGGGTAGTCCTCTTGCTCTTTTTCCCATGGGGGAAACTGGTTAATGTAGGACTCATCTGGTTGGGCTCTATCATTTGACCTAGCACAAGGTCCTCCATAGGGTGTGAAAGACATGGCATTATCCAAGTTTTGAACTAAAATGAGTGATATAAAGTTAAAAAAAAAGGGATAACCTCTCGAGGAGAGTCCGAGTACCTATTTTGACAAGGGTAATTCTTGGAACAAATTTTGATTTCTCTTGATCTCAGAGGTTGGTGATGTAAGATATTGATTCTAACTCTTTCCTTAGATGAGACAAAGTTACTAATAGAGATTTGATGGAGCTAAGATAATGGGATCAAGATAATATACTCTGAACTTTTGAACTATCAATGGTAAACAATAGTTGAACTATCAAAGAGGAATGATCCTAGATGTTTTGAGATTCACACTAATTCTTTGTTATTTCCTGAGATGTGTACACTAACCTTTCACACGTAATGGGGAATCTTTTCAAAGGTTTCAGACTGATAAAAATGTAGAATGTTAACATAGAAATCCAATTGTGCTGATAGAATAAATGCACAGGTCTATGGGTCAATTGTGGAAATATTATGATGATTGTGGAAAAATGCAAGTTCGGTTGCGGTAAACTTCCAATGATTATGGAAATAAAAGGATCAATTGCGGCAATAAAAGACTCATTGTGGTAAAACTCTGTCAGTTGTGGAAAAATTCCATCAATTGTGGCAAAGTGCGACAGTCTTGAAAAATGATAGCAGTTGGGAATTTGTCTGATAAAATGATCTCTCTGGAATAGTGATTTGATTCTAGAAATTTTTTTTGTTGACACCCTAGACTTCAAAGACATTTGACTCATTTTGACAGTGTGAGATGTAGGTTTTGCATTTTGAGAATTGATCACACAAGAAGGCACAATAGACACAAAATATGTGCATAGTAGATCATAACCAATGCATCCATCGTCAATAACATCATGACTAACATAGGAATCCATTCATCATCATCATATAGTAATTCAACACTATCAACAAATTATTGCTTATCTGACATATTTTTTATGCTTACTTTGTTGAGGGGGATATAGTCCACCTGCTGTCACTGGGCAAGCTGGGGGAGGATCAAAATAGAAGATTCTTTGACACAACATGACAAGCTTCATTGTATCAAAGAGTGGAAAATCTAAACACCCTAAAATGGACAGACTTGCGACCTTACATTAAAACACTAATTTTCACCTATTAATTAATAGTTTTTAATCATTTATTAAATTATCTATTTCTTCTAAAATCCATTCCCTAAATCTTTTAATCGTTTCCCCAAATTTAATCAAATAATTAATTTTATTTAATTAATTAATGTTAATTAATTAATCTTTTTTAATTAATTAAATTCAATTTCCTAAAGTTTAAATTTAAATATTTAAACTTAGTAATTTATTATTCTAATTAAATTAATTTTCATTTCACTCAACAATTTAATTCTAAAAAAAAGAATTCAATTATCTGATGTTTGAATACTTTAATTACAAAAATCAATTAAATATTCAAATAAATCCTTTCTCAAGTTCAAAAAGGTAACTCTTGATCAACTTTTTAGTTAACTAAACATCCCCTCTTCTCTCCAAGTTGAAAAGGTGGAGTTTATTGGTTGTTTTTCAGTTAAACTAAACATTTCCTCTTCTGTCCATGTTGAAGAGGTTGATTTTACTGGTTGCTCCTCATTTAACTCAAACATTCCCTCTTCTCTCCAAGTTTAAGAGGTGGAGTATACTGGTTGCTCCTCAGTTAACTAAAACATTACCTCTTCTCTCCAAGTTGAAGAGGTGGAGTTTACTGATTGCTTCTCTAGATCCTTTTGATCTCAACTATTTATCCTATAATTTCTGGGATTGATCTCATCCATCTATATCATTTCCATATTCTATATAATCAACCCTTAACCATTTGAAGGATCTAGGATTTCAAGCTTTGTGCACTCTTACTCTACAAGATTCTTATGAAGCATCAAAGCATTCTTGTGATCATATCAACATCATTTTCTCAAAACTCCCAAGTCACAGACCCTACTGATACCAATATTGAGCACCATTCATCTAACATTTCAAAAGGAGTAGAGAGAAGCAATAGAAGCTTCAAGCATTTGTGGTTTGCATTCATTTGTTTTCCTCTTTGGTTGCTTGTTATTTTATTATCCATGGACTTATTCTTATTATTTTCGTTTACTTTCCTCTATTGCAAATTGGTGCTACTAACCCTCACTATTCGAGTTGGAGAAGGATTGGATCTACATAGGAGACTTTGTTGAAAAGAGATTTTTAGGGACTAGTGTAACCTATGGTTTTATGAGAAGGTTTCAAATAAGAAGTTCAAGGTCTTTTGAGTATTTGCAACTGTCCCTTCCAATAAGAAGTAGAATACCACTTGTAAGGACTCTTCCATCAAATTGAGTTCATTCTTTAGTTCCTGGAAAAGAGCCAAGAAGAAGAGGGAGACCGTCTAAGAAGGAGATTATCAGACATTTTGCATCTCCAACTTGTAGAGCAGATTTATTTGAGCCTAAACCACCTGCTGCACAACTTCAAGAAAGTATAATGGAAATGAAGTTTTCATTTGTACCTTTTGACCAAGGTAGTCCTCTTAATCTTTCTCAATACAATGACATACCTTTGGTAGCCCTAAAGAGTCTGTCTGATTTTATTGGAGAAAGTCAGACTACACCTTTTGAGCACATCAGAGATGTTGCTTCTCTCTACAATGTTCATCATGTAACTGACTAGAATGTGGCCGTTAGGATGCTTGCATCTTCACTAAAATGAAATATTTTCAATGGTTTAGAACACTACTAGTTTGACCAATTGACACATGGGATCAACTGGGAGATGCCTTGAGTATATTCTTTGAAGACAAGTCTGATTAGTTGTCATTAGTAAATCAACTTACTACAATAAAGAGGGCTCCTCAGGAGAAAATGAATGATTAGAACACATGGTTTTAGAGGACATAGAATAGGATTCCATTCATGGTAAGGCCCTCTTCAGATCATGCTTTTTTGTATTATTTGAGAAGCCTTAATAGTGATATATTAGTTATGATACAGTCTATGGGGGGTACTTCACTTCCCCAAGCCTTTAACATTTTTGTTAGAGCACTAAATAGTCTTATCCAAGTAGGAAAGATAGCCCCAAGGCCACCTATGCTTTTTTCCCAAACATTCAGCCCAACATTCCTTTGCAAATACCACCTTTTACTCCTTTACCGATGGATGGTAGTCAAGAAATGACTACTGTAGGACCATCTCAAGAGCTGCAGGAAATCAAGAGCAATCAAAAAAAGATTGAAAGAATACTTAAAAACATAGGAAATGAGTTGAAAAATATTAGGAAGCAACAATTCCAAAATAGACCACCTTATCAATAAAAAAATTCAAGGTGTAATCAATATTACCAACAACAGAATAAGATTCTAGGACAACAACAACAAAATCAAGGTGGTAGATAGCCATATCAAGGAAATTATCAAGGTGCAAGACATAATTTGAACTAGAGGCCTTTCCAGCCTTATAATCCAGCCCCTCTTAATGATGCTAATCCTATCATAGACCTTGTACCAGCCAAAAATAATATTGCAGCTGACTATGAGTGGTTTTATCCATGTAGTCAACCCCATAATCAGGCCACATGTTCCAATGGAGTCATCAACCAAGCCTTGATGGTTCAAAATGCTATAACTTCACAGCATGTACTTGATGATGATCAGAGGAGTAGGAAGACTCACTTCCAGTTGATTCCACTTTTATGAATTGGTAGGGAGAGGAATTTTGTGGGTAACCAGAGATGATTCTGTAGTTGCAACAAATACCAGAGCACAGAAAAGAGCCTTTGAGACTAATAAAAAAGTGATAGAAAGTAAAGGAAAATATGTTGCAGCTATAGGACCATGTTCTTCTCAAGTACCACATATTTTATAGAGAAATTCTCATGAAGCAATCAAGGAGCAGCCACAATTGCAAGCAAAACCTATTGTTCCTAGGATCTAGTAAAAGGTACATGCTACTGTTCCATTTAATATAGTTGAGAAAATGAAGATATAAATGTTTCAATTAGTATGTGGGATTCATTAGCTATTCCAGGTCAAGCTGAAATTTTATAGTCAGCCTTGTCTAAAAAACAAAATCCTAGTAATGCTACTGATAGTCCTGATAGAACTATTTTAACAAATACTCCCAAGAGAAGCAGTAAGTTATCCAGAAAATATGTTAAGCCACCTCCTTTCTATGTTTCTTTGATCATAGGAGATAAAGTGGTTCATAATTGTATGGTAGATAGTGAGGCCACAAGTTTAGTACACCTTGACGTGTCAACTATCAACATGGTAGGTCTAATAAAATATACAAGTTTGAAACTTCATGCTTTCCCTAACTTCTCTATTTCCCAAGACATCTATGTCATAGAACTTCCTCCCTACTTTGCCTTGTGTTTTTCAAGATATTTTACATCAAAGATAGGAGGATATTTGTCTTCTGATTGGTCCCATATGTTGTTTAGGACTAGATATGGTACAAAAGTGACAAGTAAGTCATGATTACTTGATAAAGATCATATAGATCCCTATTTACCTAGTGTGATTAATAACAATTTAGTAGCACTAGAGTATGATGAAAACATTGTTGTTCAAGAGCCAAATACACAAACTCATGATATTCCAGACATCTTGTTGGATGAGTGGGGAGCGGAGAATGCCCATAATGATTAGAATACTACCAATGAATAGACTGGTTTAGGCATGTACATGATTCATGAGCCAGGTTTGGTGATGCTTAATCTTATAAAAGTTGTAGAACAAAAAAATGCAGTATGACATATGTACTTTGATGTGTCAAGAAGTAAAAATGGAGCTGGTGGGAGTGCTATTCTTGTACCCAACAAGGTGAGAAGTAATATTCAACATTTTGTTTTGTATTTGCATGTACTAATAATATTGATGAGTATGAAGGTCTAATTCAGGGCTTGGAATGAGCTAGGAAGAGAAAGATCAGTTGTCTACAAGTGTTTGGGGATAGTGAGTTAATTATAAATCAGGTAAGAGGTTTGCATGTTGCCAAGAATGATGGTTTGAAGTCATATAACCACCCGGTATTGGATATGATAGAATAATTTGATGATTTTGATTTTATTTCCATACCTACGAGTAAAAATCAACATGCAGATAGATTGGATACTATAGATGCACAATTTGACATTCCAAGTGATATTAGTAAGGAAAATATACAATAACATGTGAAGGTAGTTTTTAGGCCTCCTGTTCCTCATAATACCATTAATTGGGAAGTGTTTGATAGTGATGAACAAATATTAAGCTTTATGTTGGAAGAGGATATCTTTTTATTTCTAACTATCATAAGAACAAGCAACAGTATGATGATCAAATAATTGAGTTAAAGTCCAATAAGTTCCCCAAGGGGTTAGTAACCCTAGAGTCTATCTTTGGCAATGGTGATCATCAGAAGAAAAATAAAACCAAAATGCATGTGAAGGAGGATCACTATGAGGAGTTAGAGTTCTTCAAAGGCTTACTCCTCAATGTTGGTAAAGTCTGTACCCAACAAGAAAGACAAGATTTTATAGAGTTATGTCAAGAATTTCATAATGTTTTTTCTTGGGAATATTACGATTTGAAGGTTTGATCCTGAAATTGCACAACATACTATAGAATTTATTCCTAATGAAAAGCTAGTCAAACAGAAGAAGAGGTCCCTACATCTCAACTTAGAACCCCTTATGGTTAAAGAGTTGACTAAGCTTATAAAAGGGGTATCATTTATGAGATAAAATATACTAGTTGGATTTCCAATCTTGTCCATGTTAGGAAGAAAAATGAGGAAATTAGGATTTGTGTGGACTTTAGAGACCTAAATAGAGCCTCTCTGAAAGATCACTACCCACTTCCCTCTATGGAGTAGATTCTACAGCTATTTGTTGGTTCTAAGAGATTCTCTCTTCTAGATGGTTTTTCAGTTTATAACCAAGTGCTAGTAAAAAATGAAGGTCAACATAAAAATGCTTTACCACTAAATGGGGTACTATGGCCTATAAAAGAATGCCTTTTGGCTTATCCAATGATGGTGCCACTTTTCAGAGGGAAATTTATATGGATTTCAAAGGATCACTGTATAAAATGGTCTTGGTGTATCTTGATGACATAAAAATGTTTTCTAAAAATACTGATCAACACTTGTCACACTTAAAACAAGTCTTTGAGAGATGCAGTGAGTTTGGTATATCCCTGAATCCCAAAAAATGTATCTTTGCAGTGCAGAAGGTATAATTTTAGGACACATTGTCTCAAAGCACAAAATAACCATTGATGATGAAAGAGTTAGGGCAATTCCAGAACTGCTTTTACCTAGTCATAAAAAGGGTTGCAGAGCTTTATTGGTAGAATTAACTCTATGAGAATATTTATGCCTTATATTGCTACTCTTTTTAGGCCTTTAACTACTATGTTAAAAAAGGATATTATTTTCATCTGGACTAAGGAAGGACAAAGTAGTTTTCAAGCACTTAAGGAAGCTCTAGCAACAACTCTTATTCTGATAAATCCAAATTTTTTGAAAGATTTTATTCTTTATGCGTATGGTAGTTTGGATACAATTTCTACAATTCCATTACAAAATAATGATGAGGGCTTTGAATATCCATTGCATTCTACAGTAAAGGTCTAGAGGATTTTGAGAAGAGGTATAATTTTACAGAAAAATATGCATTATTAGTTGTTAAAAGGTTTAAAAAGTTCAAGCATTTGGTTTCTAAAAATAAGTTTCATCTAATGGTGGTTCATCCCAGTTTGAAGGAGTTCTTATTAAGCAAAGATCTTAATGAAAAAAGAGCAGGTTCGATCACTAGGGTGATGGAAAATGACATTGACATTAAGATCATTAAGCTAGTGAAGGGAAAGGGTCTATGTGAATAGATAGATAATGAACCTATTCTAGAAGAAGTATAAATTGTTGTTGACACAACCCTGGTTATCAATGATGTAGCTGTAAATGAGAAACTAACAAGTTAGTTAAAATACATGGTTCATTTTCTGCAAACAAGTGAGTGCCCACCTGGTCTTGACAGAGATAAGATAAGGTATTTAAAACTTCAATCTGTGCCCTATGTTTTTATTGATAATTTTTTATTCAAAAAAGATCATATTGGAGTACTTCTAAGATGTATTGACAATGATCAGATTAACAAGGTTCTTTATGAGTTTCATGATGGACCCTCTAGGGGTCATTTCTCTCCAAGAACAACTGCATTTAAAAGCATGAGAGATAGCTATTAATGGCCAAGCCTATTTAAGTATTCTTATGCATGGGCTAGAAAGTGTGTTAAACATGTTATGTTTGCGGGGAAAGAAAGACTATCAACTTTACCATTGCAACCCATTCTAATTGAGCAACCCTTCATGAAATATGGTATTGATTTCGTTGGTGCTATTAACCCACCTAGTGTAGGTCAGAAGTGGGTCCTTATTGCCATAGATTATTTTACAAGGTGGAATGATGTAGTATCCCTGAAAGAAGCTAATGAATAAGCTGTCATTAACATTTATGAAGATATTGTGACCATTTCTGGGGTGCCTGAGTCCATAATTTTTGATAATGCTTTGGCATTTGTTGATTTAAAAGTAACAGATTGGGCTATTAAGAATTAAATATACTTCAATAAATACTCAAACTATTATCCTCAAGGTAATGGTTTGGCATAATCTAGTAATAAAAATTTGATCAAGATTATCAAAAGGACCCTACAGGATAACCAGAGAGATCGGCACACAATGCTAAAATCTGCCTTATGGGAAGATAAGATTACTCCTAAAAGGTCTATTGGTAATTCACCTTATGTCTAGGTGTATGGTAAAGAAGTTAGACTGTCTATTTCTACAGAGTTACCAACACTAGATCTTGCTAACCAGCTAATGATGCTTGATGGGAATGATCCTATAACAACTAGATATGCTCAAATTTTGCAGCTGGAAGAAACAAGAGATAAAACCATGAAAAAATTAGAGTACCAACAGATTCAAGTCAAGCGGACTTTTGAGAGGAAAGGAGTTCCTAGAAATTTTAGGTAAGGTGATGTTGTCCTAAGAAGGGATGAATTAAAGAGAATACCGGGAAAACACACTAAGTTTGATAGCATGTTGACTGGCCCATTAGCATTACAAAATGCAAGGAGAACAATGCATTCCAGCTATCAAATATGGCTGGAGAAATTCTACCTATCCCTTAATGGGATACATCTCAAGTGTTTCTTTAAGGTTTGATCTATCCTATGTTTTATAGGTTAGGTTTTTGTTTCAATAAAGTGTTGTTACACTATAGTTTAGTTGCATTCCAATTTTTCTCAAGTGTTGTCCAACACAAGTTAAGTAGTTTAGGTTTCTTTTCCCTATTTTTGGTTGTGTGTTTTGTTTTCCAGATCCAAAGTGTGAGCTCTAAATAATGTACAAAGTTTTTGGGAGGGTTGGAAATCAACCAGAGAGAATTGTTTAACTTCTTCTTATAAGTTTTCAGGTTCCAATCAGGTTTTCTATGTGACTATGTGCCCAATGGAATTCCTATGATACTGGTCCAAATATCTTGGAGGCAGACATCCAACAGATATTGCCAAGAATGTTACCAAAATTTTCAATCAGGCTCAATTTGGTAGAAGCATCATGTTTTTCAAAACAAAGGTTACTATTGCCTCTTCACACCATGTGGACGTAAATATGGCTCCCAAGAGGGTTTGAGCCCAGCATGTCAGTGGCAACAAAGAAATGTAGATGATAGAAAGGGAAAAAGATAGCTATTTTGCTAATGTAATATAAAAAAATATGATGATTTATGTAAGATGATGTAGAATGTAGGATGTAGGATGTCTCAAATCAAATGTCTTTAGATCATCAACACCAATCTTGAATGGATCTTGGAATAGGAAGAAGCTTGCATGGATGTGGATGGAGAAATCTTCAACAAGAGGGCTCCATAGAGCTTTGAATCCTCCAATGGCTACCAATGGATCTCATTGATGAATTGAATGCTTGAATGTGCTTGAATGATTGAATGATTGAGTGTAGATGATTCGTTCAATAGATTATCCTTTTATAGATTACTTGATATTCTTGTGTTAGATAAAATGAGAGGAGAAAGACTTCCTTATATACAAGTCTAGGACACAATATTCTAGAGAGGCTAACATAGGATAATTAAATTCCAATTAGACCTATACCCCTAGAAGTGGACGTATATTAAATATAATTTTAAGATTCATTACTTCGGAGACCGAAACAGCCGACCCGGAAGTAGGAATTAAATCTTTCCAAACGCCGACATCCAAAAACTTTGGAAACTTGAAATTTGGACCCTGGGTCAGGGTCAAGGTTGAATCTAACCTAGGCTAGGGTTGAGGTCAATATTGACCTAGGTCAGGGTTGAGGTTGACCTTGACCCCGAGGTCAAGAACCTCTAATTTACAGAGTAGGATGCCAGAAACAGGCTGGAGAGAAGTGGAAAATGGGGCAGAACAGGGGAAAAGATAGATCCAAGTCAAAGACCCATTCAAGGCATTTGACATGACCCCAAACCACTTAATCAGAGGGATAAACCAGTCCAAAATGGAAGTACTTCCATTTTTCGACAATACATTTAGCCCCCACTTTAGCAAGAGTATGGACTCGATGCAAACTCTTGGTAAAGGAGATCATAAAGAAAAGATGATCTTATTGAAATCAAAGGGACAAAAAAATCCTTAAGTCCCCAGGGACTCAAGTCTTTGTCAACCCCAAGATTACAATACGAGATACATCACCATTTAAATAAAAAGAGAGAGAGGGTGTGATTACCTCGCCCAATGAAAACCTATGTCCCATTGTGAATCACACAATGAAACAATGCAATTGGAAAGATGGAGTTGAACTGCCTAGTGAATGTGGCTACTCACTAGTCAACCCATCAAGGATTTACCCTTACGAATATTCTATTCCAAAAGATCCAAGACAAAACATAGAGAGATCCATTCTTAAGGACACCTTCCGACCTTAACGGATCAAAATATTGTAAATTGAAACTGGAGGGATCAAGAGATCCTATAAGGTAAAAATCCACGCTTTAAGGATTAGTCTCTAATCCATAAAGGGAGAAAAAAGTTTTAATTTGTAAGTTTGAATATATTTTGAAGTGCGTGTGTGCAAAAAGTGAGCAAAGCATATGGCCCCACATTAAAGCCATTGCTAACACTTTAACACGAGCAATGGCTTTAACAAAAACATAAACAACTCCACTGATTACATTTCCACTATGAGATGCCCCCAAGAAAAGACAATAAGGGACATACCACATAAACATACAAAGAACACATAAGGGATCTACCTACCGTGGGGTCAGTATGATCATAAGATAATATATGTATATATGATATTATTGCAAATGAATTGACATCATTCCCCAAAGAAAGTAGAACTACAATCACATTGGGGGAAAGAAAACATAAAAGTTGCGAAGAAGAGTCTTTTCGGACCACAACATGCAAACCAAAAAGAATCAGTGCTACCATGTCGCAAAACCAAGTGGACTACACAAGGAAAACATTTAAAAACAATACCACAGGTAGAAAATAACATGAAAATACATATAGAATAATATAGATACATATAGAGGAATAGTACAATAGGTTCAATTCCTTTATCACCTTGCACCAACAAAGTAACAAGGATCGTATAAAAGAATCTAACAGACATTTAACAAACACATCACGGGAGAAGCACAATACAACATAAAAATACATAAAAGGCTACCATGGAGGATAAGCCAACCAAGCGCATCACCTAGTCTCCCCATCTTAGTCTATATCATTTAGGGAAGGTGGGAAAATTGCAAGAGGAACTATATCCAACACAGTAGGAATAATAACCAGTTCCAAACAAGGATCCTCTTGAGAATCGCGATGTTCGATACTAGGAGTAATTATCAATCGTGTTGAAATAGAATCTAAGATACGAATAGAATCATCATAATTATTCATCTTAGCATCATTATTAACATTAAATTCTTCCAACACATCAGGCATAGGCTGGTCAAAAGAAGGTAAAGAATTTTAAAGAACAGAGGCATGAGCCTTAGCTTAAGCTCGACGCTTCTTATGATGTTGATTAGCAAATAAATTATGTTTTTTCTTATTTGAAATATGTTGAGAACTAGGAGGAATAACAGCTGATTCCTTCATAGTTTCTATAGGAGGATTAGTAGGACTCTCAGTAGGCTAAATAACTAGAAGTAATGGATAAAGGAGGTATGGAAGGCGTAGGAAAAAGACCACGGTTAAGATCTATCTGAGGCATGCTTAAATCAAGAATCTTGTGATGTTTATAGGTTTGATATGAGCGAAAAAGGTTATCAGGTCAAGAAGAACATAAATTAGGTAATGAAGGCCAAAATAAGTCAAGGGTAGCACAATCCCTAGGCCTAGAAGGTTGATATAAAATATAATTAATCATTTTCACCTCTTCATCATGAATGAACTTAATACACTTATGGAGAGGAGAAGCAATGACATGCATGGAAGTCAACCAAGGCAAACCAAGATTAACTTGAAATTGATCAGAAGTAGGGACAACAATGAAGGTAGTGTCCACAAATTTACCACAAAGTTCAACTGTAAAATTAATAGAAACAAATGATGGATAGAGAAAACCATTAAAAGTTTGGATCCACACATCACATGTATCATAATAATCACATTGTAAGTTCTTCATAAAATGGTTTTATTTAGTAATGACATTGACTAAGGAAGTAGGATCAACAATAAAAGCACACGTAGGTATCTTAGAAATCCTAGCATAAATGTAGAGGGGACCATCAGGAGCCTTAATAGTCTAAAAATCATCAAAGGTGATCGAGAGTTCCCTAGGTCTTTTATTCTAAGGTTGTTATTGGGGTTTTGGTTAAGGTTTCAGTTTAGGGTTAGGTTGAGGTGGACCTTGAAATTGAGTTTGAGATGAAGGAACTTGAACATGAGGTTGAAAGTGAGGCTGGGGTGGAGATACAGGTTGAGGCAAAAAACCATGCTCCACATGGTTAACAATATGATTGAGATCATCCATCTTTGAATCATAAACAATATCCACAGAAGATTGTTGAGAAATGGTATCAGTATCTTATGTAGGCAAAGGATTCATATAGATTTGGAGGATTTGATTAGGAGGAGAGATATATTTGTTCCCACTACCATCAAAATTATCAACAGACAAAGCATTAGAATCAATTAAGTCTTGAAACTTATGTTTTAGAGAATAACACTTCTCAGTATCATGGCCATTCTAACGATGGTATTGACAAAAGGATTTAAAATCAAAGGATATGGATGCCATCATAGTAGGAAGAAGAGGTCAAATAGGAGGTAAATTAATCATATTAGCATTCAAAAATTTACTCATAATAGAATGTAAAGATTCAGAAAGAGGAGCAAACGTATGATTCAAATGAAAAGCAGTGGATGCAGAAGTGGTATTGTGGGATGCAACGACAACTTGATCAGCAACTGCATTTTCTTGTTTATTTATCTTGACATAATTATTAGGTTTTTGAAACTTGTTAGGATTAGGAGCGGTGTCACTCTTATCAAATGGAACATGAGCCATTGGAGTGTTTCTCTCAAATTGACTCACTTGTAATTGATAATGATGAAGTGTTGCACAAAGTTGTTGAAAAAAGGTAAATTTAGTAAGAAGAATCTTATCTCTAATATCCTTTTGCAAATTTGAAATAAACATGTGTTGACTATCAATATCAAGAACAGGAGAAGAAATCTAAGCATAAGAATGCTTAAATCTACCAATAAATTCAGTCAATTTTTCTTTAGTATTTTGTTTACAATGCATCAAATCAGTTAAGGACACTTGCAGACCAATATTATTTTGGAACTATTGGATAAAGGTATTAGCAAGTTTTGGAAAAAAATCAATAGAATAAGGAGGCAAGGAACAATACCATTGCAAGGCCTTATCATGAAAATTTCTAGCAAAAAACTTGGCTAAAATCCTATGGTCATGAGCATAGTCACTACAAAGGATTTGAAATGTTTTAACATGAGTAACAAGATCTCCCTTACCACTGTAATTCTCAAGACGAGGCATATTGGCTTCTGGGGGACAAGAGCATGAATAATGTCTAGGGATAAAGGACTACCCATGTCACATGTAGGAATACTAAACTTGGATTGAGTTAAGGACACAAGTTTTTGTTGTAAAGAAGATACACTCTGAGCCAGACTAATGATTGTGGAATCATTAGAAGAAATAGGAGGTATAGAAACATTAGGAACACTAGGAAAAGTGTAGGAAGTGGTGGGAATGGAAGACACAACCAGTGGAACACTTTTAACCATAGTTGGAAGAGGGTTGGAATAGGTAAAAGGAACACTATGGTAAGAAGGTTGTGAGGTAGGTAGAGATATCGGTGGAACACTCATACGAAGAGATGGAAGTGGAAGATTCAAAGCTAGAGGATTGGAAAATGGAAGAGATGTAGTCATCAAAGGAGGAGTGTAAGTAGGAATGCTAGGTAAATGAACAGAAGAAGGCTCCACACTAGTGATAGGAGGATTGAATCCTAGATCTTGAGCTTCTTGAGCTAAAGGTTTAACGTTTAAATGCACAAGATGAGTAATACCATGCAAGGTATTAACACCTTGAGCACTATCATGGAGGAATTTCTTAAGAGCCTCTATAGCTTGAATAGAATCTTGATTATGGTTGTCCTGAATAAGCCAATGTCCCATTTTATCAAGTTTGATTGAAAGTTTTTGGACTTGTTTAGGAGGAAATCTTAAAGCATCATCCTCATCATGAGATGAGTGAGAAGAGTTATGTTCCATAGAAGGATTAGAATCATGAGCGATCAAATTGTCATCTAGGATCCTATAGAAAGGAGAGGAAGATTCAAGATCAAAAGAACCCATAAGTCTACTACTTCTTCTAACCAGGATATTATAGGTAGGACTAGAGGTAGTAAATCTCATACACCAATGTAATGTAAATGAACTAAATTAATAAAATGTAAATGAAAAAACATAAAAGAAGGGTAATCTAATATGCATGCAAGATCTAACATGAAATGTAAATCTAACACCAAAAAAGAAAGAGTTGTCTATCGCAGGTTAACCAAAATGTAATAAAAAAATATGATGATGTATGTAAGATGATGTAGAATGTAGGAAGTAGGGTGTCTCAAATCAATTGTCATTAGATCATCAAAACCAATCTTGAATAGATCTTGGAATAGGAAGTAGCTTGCATTGATGTGGATGGAGAAATCCTCAACAAGAGGGATCCATAGAGCTTTGAATCCTTCAATGGCTACCAATGGATCTCCTTGATGAATTGAATGCTTGAATGTGCTTGAATGCTTGAGTGTAGATGATTCCTTCAATAGATTATCCTTTAATAGATTTATTGACATTCTTCTCTTAGAGAAAATAAGAGGAGAAAGACTTCCTTATATACAAGTCTAGGACACAATCTTCTAGAGAGGCTGACATAGGAGAATTAAATTCCAATTAGGCCTATACCCCTAGAAGTGGACCTATATTAAATATAATTTTAAGATTCGTTACTACGAAGACAAAAATAGCTAACCCAGAAGCGGGAATTAAATCTTTCTAAACTCTAACATCTAGAAAATTTGGAAACGTGAAATTTGGACCCTGGGTCAGGGTCGAGGTCGACTTTGACCTAGGTCAGGGTCAATTTTGACCTTGTCCTAGGTTAGGGTCGAGGTCAAAATTGAACCAAAAGGTTGACCTTGACCCTGAGGTCAAGAACCTCTAATTTATAGAGCAGGATGCCAAAAATAGGCAAGAGAGAAGTGGAAAATGGGGCAAAATAGGGGAAAATCCATATCTAAGTCAAAGACCCATTCATGGCATTTGAAATGACCCCAAACCACTTACTTGGAGGGCTAAACCAATCAAAAATGGAAGTGCTTCCATTTTCCGACGATACAACTAATATGTTTGCTTCTTGTGCAGGTAATGCAGTGGTCTTGGTTTAGTAAGAGATCAGAGATGAGAGCATCATCACATGCAGATACAGTCACAACAGTAGGTCAAAAATCCATACGGGGGATTTATCCCACATTTATCCTGTAGGAGCTCAAATATTAATTTTATGTGCTAACCCACTCATTGTGAATTGCCTAAGGCAATCGAGCCTTTTGGTAGCTTGTACGCATATTGGTAGTTTGGTGGCTAACAGATCGGTGACACATGAGATATTTTGTGGGCCCATGCTCACATAGTAGAATGATGTAGCAAACTGGAAGACACCATGTGGTATGAGAAGAGGAGAGCAGGTTGTAGGCCAGGGTGACAGGTGGCATGTTCCTATTTTCCTACAAAGAAGAAGCTTGAGGAGAGAGAAAGGGTTATCACTAGCTCACGGGTGTCTCTAGGTCACGACGATTATTAGTGGTTAATGAAAAATGTGGAGAGATGGAGATTAGACCGCTAGTAGCTACTCTCCAAGTTGCGACAGTCTGTGGTGATTGGCGGTTAGGGGCCGCAACTTGGTGACTAAGTGGTTCCAAGCTCGCAACGGTTATTCCTGGTAACATAAAATGTTGGCAAGTTGTAGAGGATGGTTAGTCGCGAGGTCGCAGAAGTTAAATATAGTTAGAGATAACAATGGAGAGCTCATGAGTGGAAGTTATCGCAAGGTCACGAATTCATGAGAAGTTAAGAAATGGTGGTTGCAAGTTAGTGATAGGATGCCACATGGAAGTTTAGATGCAATGGTGATAAAGGTTAGATCAATGGTTGTTGCTAGCTCTTGGGTGTTCAAGATGGTTAAGTTTTCAATGGGAGAGCTAGCGAGATGTTGCCAAGTGCCTAGGTTAGAAGATGAATGGTGGTCATAAGCTCATGAGGTGAGATGGAATATTCTTCTAGGGATGGAAAATTCATGAGACATTTCCACATGTCAAGGGGAATCTACTACCATATGCTGAACAATTTTTTCATCAAAGGAACTTTCCCCTTATTGTTCAACACCCTATATTTGTGGGTCCCAATGGCCAATATACCTTTCGAACAACTTGAGGCCTCGCCTTAGGAGTAGTCTTGTCTGATGATAATTTTTACTCGATGGAAAGGGGTTCACGGGATGTTACCATGTGTCATAGCTCATCGTAGGATGAAGAAAGGTAGGACCAGGTGCTCACATGCTTCATTTGGTGATGTTTTATTGATTGGTGTTTGGGACCATTTGCAGACGTGGAAGATAATGGTTAAAATTCTTGCTTTGTTGTTGGCTCGCTAAATCAAGTGGAATATTCTTCTCTAGCTAGAGAACTAGCAAGTGATTTCCACCTGTCCAAAATGATAAAGGTAATGCTTGTCTCCTACTCATGGCGGTTTGGGATGGTATTGTTTCTAATGGGCAAGTTGGAGATGAGGTCACGGTGGTCATAAGAAATGTTGGTCACGGGATCTCAGGTTATGATACGATTATTTGTTTTTGTCTAAGAGATAGCGAATGGGTGCTAAATGTCATGTCGTCATGAGATTTCTAGTATAAATGCAAGGGGACTGTTAGTATTGAGAGCTAGCAACTAGGTGCCACTTGTCTAGAATGTTAACTGAAGGTTATCTCTAGCTCGCGACTATTAGTCAGGGTAACATGAAATATTGGAGCGTTGGAGACTAACAACAAATGACTACTTGTTGTGAGCTCGCAAGGGTTTGAGGACTTAGCACTTTTAGTTGGAGAGTTCAAGATTGAGCTTACGATAGTCGTCATCGCTAAGTCACGAGGTTAGATGAGTCATCAGTAACAAGTTTCATGAGCTGGTGAGTGGTTGTTGCTAAGCCGCAAAATATATGGTGCTAAGGTGGATAGTCAAAACAATGAGGACATGCCAGGTGTCACTTGCATGAGATTTATAGACATGGAAAATAAAGGTGGCAAGTTCAGAAAAATTTGGAGAAAATACAGGAGAAGGAAGAGCATTTATGGAGTTGTCATCCTAAGTTCCTAATCAAACAAGAATCTTCCATTTCTCGGAGATCTTTTGGGAAGATCCTATTTTTTTTTTTTTTTTTGGGGGGGGGGGGGGNAGATCTTTTGGGAAGATCCTATTTTTTTTTTTTTTTTTGGGGGGGGGGGAGGCATTTTTCTAGATTCGACCCCATTTTTTAAAATTCAGTTCCTTTCTTTATGAGAATTCTAGGGTGAACTTGAGGATGATATATAACCTCATTTGTACTAGGCGCCATATGGAGGTTCATATTTTATGCACAGCTGGTATTGTAGTGACTTATTTTAATTCCTTATCATTTTACATGTTTCATGTAACTCTTTAGGGAATATATGATTGTTTTGGGCTTTGGAGCATAATAAAAACTGTATTTTGGATCTATGTTGAGTCTTATCTTTAGTGATAAGACTTTGCAATGGTATTGTTCTTTACCTCCTTATTATATTGATTCTTTTCCTAAACTTTCTAATAACTTCATTCAACAATTTCAAAATAACATTGGTCCGCAAGTTTCCTTAACTGATTTAATGCATTATAAACAAAACATTAAGGAACAATTGATTGATTTTATTGGTAGATTTAAGAATTTGTATGCTAAGATTTCTTATCCTGATCCTGATATTGATATTTAGCATATGTTTATTTCCAATTTACAAAAGGATATTAGAGATAAGATTCTGCTTACTGAATTTACCTCTTTTCAACAACTTTGTGCAACACTTCATCATTATCAATTACAAGTGAGTCAATTTGAGAGCAACACTCCAATGGGTCATGTTCCAGTTGATAAGAGTGACATTTCTCCTAATCCTAATAAATTTTAGAAACCTAACAACTGCATCAATATTAATAAAAAAATGAATGCAGTTGCTGATCAAGTTTTTGTTTCATCTCACAATGCCACTTCTGCATCCACTGCTTTCTGTATGAATCGTACATTTACTCCTCTCTCTGAATCTTTACATTCCATTATGAGTAGGTTGTTAAGTGCTAATATGATTATGTTTCCTCCTATTCGACCTCTCCTTCCCACCACAAAAGCTTCAAAATACTTTGATCCTAAAGCTTTTTGCCAATACCATCGCCAGAACAACCATGATACTAAAAAATTTTATTCTCTAAAGCATAAAGCTCAAGACTTAATTGATTCTAATGCTTTATCTGTTGATAATTTTGATGGTAATGGGAACAAATCTGTCTCTCCTCCTAATCAAAACCTTCAAATCTATACGAATCCTTTACCTACACATGATACTAATACCATTGCTCAACCATCTTCTGTGGATATTGTTTACAATTTGAAGATAGATGATCTTAATCACATTGTTAATCATGTGGAGTGCATTGCTTCATCTCAACCTACTATTTAAGATCCTTCACCTCCACCTCAACTTCATGTTACACCTAAACCTCAGAAACAAACTAAGGATAAGAAACCTCAGGAACTTTCAATTACCTTTGACGATTCTGAGACTATTAAGGCTCCCGATGGTCCCCTTTATATTTATGCTAGGATTGCTAATATACCTACGTGTGGTTGTCTTGTTGAAACCCACATCTTTAAAAAATGTTATTACTGAAGAAAACCCTTTTATGAAAAACCTACAACGTGACTGTTATGATCCATCGGATGCATGGATCCAAAATTTTAATGGTTTTCTCTATACTGCACTTGGTTCTATTAACTTGCCTGTTAAACTTTGTGGCAAAGTTGTAGATACTACCTTCATTGTCGTTCCCACTTCTGATCAATTTCAAGTCAAATTTGGTTTACCTTGGATAATTTTTATGTATTCTATTGCTTCTCCTATTCATAAATGTCTTAAGTTCATTCATAATGGAGAAGTAAAAATAATTAATCATAGTTTGTATCAAACTTCTAAGCCTACAGATTGTGCTGCTCTTGATTTATTTTGGCCTTCATTACCTAATTCATGTCCTCCTCGCCCTAATAACCTTTTTTTTTCATATCAAGATTATAAATATCGCAAGATTATCAGGTTAAGCATGTCGTAGATAGATCTTAACCGTGGTCTTTTTCTCACTCATTCTATACCTCCCTTATCCATTATAGCTAACTCTATTACTCAAACTCGCAGTGTCATTTCTCAACCTATTGCAAATCCTACTAATCCTCCTATTGAACCTGTGAAGGAACCAAATTTTATTCCTCCTAGTTCTCCACATGTGTCAAACAAAGAAAAACATAATAAATCTGCTAATGAACATTGTAAGAAGCGTAGAGATAATGCTATGGCCCATGCTTCTGTTCTTAAAAATTCTTTACCTTCATTTGATCAACCTATGCCTGATGTGTTGGAAGAAGTTAATATTCATAATGATGTTAAGATGAATGAGTATGATGATCCTATTCGCATCTTAAATCCTATTTTAATTAATCTTGATGAGGAGGATACTCTTGATGATCCTATTGATCTTAGTGATGAATATGAGACCATCAATCTTGACACTAATTTACCTCATATGATATCAACTCAATTGAAAATTACACCTAGTATTAAGCAATGCAATTCTCAAGAGGATCCTTGTTTGGAACTGGCTATTGTTCCTACTATATTGGATATAGTCCCTCTTGCGAGTTTCCCACCTTCCCTAAATGATATAAACCGAGATGGGGAGAGTAGGTGATGTGCCTGATTGGATTATCCTTCATGATAGTCCTTTTTGTGTTTGCATGTTGTACTATGATTCTACCGTAATGTGTTTGCTAAATGTTTGTTAGACTCTTTTATACGACCTTTGTTACTTTGTTGGTACAAGGTGATAAAGGAATCAAACCCATTGTACAATTACTCTATATGTATCTTTACTCTTCTATATGTTGTTTCCATGTTATGTTGTACTTGTTCTATTGTTCGTAAATGTTTTCCTTGTGTAGTCTGCTTGGATCTGTGACATGGTAGCACTGATTCTTTTTGGTCTCCATGTTGTGGTCTAAAAAGACTGTTCTTCATAACTCTTGAGTTTTCTTTCCTCCATTATTATTGTAGTTCTACTTTCTTTGGGGAATAATGTCAACTAATTTGCAATAATATCATATCTATATATAGATCTTATCTTATGATCATACTGACCCCACAGTACGTAGATCCCTTCTATGTTCTTTGTATGTTTATGTGATATTTCCCTTGATTTGTCTTTGTTTGGGGGCATCTCATAGTGGAAACATAATCAATAGACTTGTTTATGTTTCTGTCAAATCCATTGCTCCCGTTAAAGTGTTAGCAATGACTTTAACATGGGGGCATACACTCTACTAACTTTTTGCACACATGCACATTCAAAATATTTTCAAAAATTAAAACTTTTTGCCTTTATGGATTAAAGACTAATCCTTAAAGCATGGATATTTTACTTTATATGATCTCTTGATCCCTCCAGTTTAAATTTATACGGATCTCTTGATCCCTCCATTTTAAATTTATACGGATCTCTTGATCCCTCCAGTTTAAATTTCTACGGATCTCTAGATCCCTCCAGTTTCAATTTACAATATTTTGATCCCTTAAGGTCGGAAGGTGTCCTTAAGATCAAATCTCCCTGATGGGTTGACTAGTGAGTAAACACATTCACTAGGTGGTTCATATCCATCTTTCCAGTTGCCCTGTTTCCTTTTGTGGTTCACAATGAGACATAAGTTCTCATTGGACGAGGTAATCACACCCTCTCTCTTTTTATCGTTAACTGGTGATTTCTCTCTTATCATGATCTTAGGGTTGATAAAGACTTAAGTCCCTTGGGGCTTGAGGATTCCTTTGTCCCTTTTGATTTCAATAATATTATATGTTCTTTATTATATCCTTTACCAATAGTTTGCGTCAAGTCCATACTCTTGCCAAAGTGGGGGCTAAATGTATAGTCGGAAAATGGGAGCACTTCCATGGTAGACTAGTTTAGCCTTTTAAGTAAGTGGTTTGGGGTCATTTCAAGCGCCTTGAATGGGTCCCTAACTTAGATCTGGATTTTTCCCCCTATTCTTCCCCATTTCAAATTTTTCCAGCCTATTTCTAACACCTCAGACTGAAGAACTGGTACTTTGACCTCAGGGTCAAGGTCAACCTTTTCGGATCAAGGTTGACCTCGACCTTAACCTATTTCACAATCGACCTTTTTTAGGCCCAGGGTTCAAATTCTAGAATTTCAAGGTTTCCGGATGTCGGGCTTTGGAAAAAGTTAATTCCTGCTTCTGGGTCGGTTGTTTCGGTCTTCAGAACAACGAATCTTAAAATATATGTAATATAGGTCCTCTTATAGGGGTATAGGTCTAATGGGAATTTAATTCTCCTATGTAGGCCTCTAGAAGATTGTGCCCTAGTTTCATATATAAGGAAGCTTTCTCCTCTCATTTTCTCTAACCATGAACCACAAGCAACCAAAACCATCAACTAAGTGAAAGATAAGAAGAAATATTTGAAGCAATCCAAGTAGCCATTGAAGAAATCATCTAACCTCAAGCATTCAAGCATTCAGACACTTCTCAAGCACTAAATTCATCAAGAAGATCCATTGAGGGTCATTGAAGGATTCAAGCTCCATGGAGCTCTCTTGTTGAAGATTTCTCCATCCATATTCCTCCAAGCCTCTTCCTATTTAAAGATCCATTCAAGATTGGTGTTGAAGATCTACAAGAAATTGATTTAAGACATCCTACATTCTACATTCTACATCCATTTGGTGCATACATACTTGTGGATTCACGTATTTGAATCCGCCACAAGGGCTCCTACAAACAAGGTGAATTTGTTCATTTACTTTATTTTACTTATGCTATTTCAATTATACTTTGAGGTTAATTCCAAAACTGGGGTTTGACCAAGGCAAACCCCTCCCCACAACAAACAATCCATTTTTATTGTAGGTACAGGTTTGGAACAACAGATCTGAGTGCAGATTCAGATACCCTTTTCGGCAAACTTTCGGATCCAAAAATAGATTTCCTGTAGGAGACTTTTTAGGTCGATTCTTCCCTAGGTCAGAATCGGAAATTATGGGTCAATGGTGACATTGACTTGAGGGTAAAAATCAAAACTATGTCAGAATGGAAAAATATTTATGGGTTTTGTTCATCTCTGCGTTGCTATTCTAGATCAAGTCTTACATTTTCTAGAAACTTAGTGCAGACCCCCAAAAACAACATTCTTCATATCTGCAACATTTCAAGTTTAGTACATTTGTCCTATCCATTTCAATTAAAGCTCTTAATCTTTCTAAACCTATCACACATTCAAATAAATAAACAGGTATTTAAGATCTTCCTCTTTGCTCTTATTTTCAAATGATTGATTCATTTATGCATTGATCCTTCCTTTTGGGTTAATCAATTTGGATCCTTCATTTGTATATCTAAGGATAAAAGGAGAGCATCTTATTTATCCCCTACATTTAAAATACAATCTATGTCATACACAAAACAATTCTTTAAATGTAAGATAACATAATCTCATATGCTAAAAATGTTATCTTTCTTATCTTACATTTTGGTGAACCTGCAATAGACAACTCTTTCTTTTTGGTTTTAGATTTACATCTTTTATGTTAGATCTTGCATGCATATTAGATTAGTTATTTTTTAGTTTCTTTCATTTACATTTCAAAAATTAAAAATCAAAATCTTGTGTTTCCTAAATTACTTCATTTGCATTGCATTGGTGTATGAGCTTGACCACTTCTAGTCCTACTTATAGTATCCCGGTTAGAAGAAGTCATAGACTTATGGGTTCTTTTGATCCTGAGTCTTCCTCTCCTTTCCTTAGGATCCCGGATGAAAATTCAATCACTCATGATTCTAATCCTTCTATGGAGCATAACTCTTCTCACTCATCTCATGATGAGGATGATGCTTTAAGAGTTCCTCCTAAACAAGTGCAAAAACTCTCAACAGAACTTGATCAAATGGGAAATTGGCTTATTCAGTAAAACCATAATCAAGATTCCATCCAAGCTATAGAGGCTCTTAAGAAAGTCCTTCATGATAGTGATCAAGGTATTAATCTCTTGCGTGGTATCACTCATCTTGTGCATTTGAATGTTAAACCTTTAGCACAAGAGGCTCAAGATCTAGGATTCACTCCTCCTATCACTAGTGAGTGACCTTCTTCTATTCCTTTACCTAGCATTCCTACTTATACTCCTCCTTTAATGATTACATCTCTTCCAATTTAATATATTCCTATGAGTGTTCCACCGTTATCTCTACCTACCTCACAACCTACATATCATAGCATGCCTTTTACTTATTCTAATCCCCTTCCAACTGTGGTTCCAAGTGTTCCACCAGTTGTGTCTTCCATTCCTACCACTTCCTACACTTTTCCTAGTGTTCCTAATATTTCTATGCCACCTATGTCTTCTAATGATTCCACAATTATTTGTTTGGCTCAAACTGTATCATCTTTACAATAACTTGCATCTTTAACCCAATCCAATTTTAGCATTCCTACATGTGACATGGGTAGTCCTTTATCCTTAGACATTATTCATGCTATTGTCCCTCAGTAAGCCGATATGCCTCGTCTTGTGAATTACAATGGTAAAGGCGATCTTGTTACTCATGTTAAAACATTTCAAATCCTTTGTAGTGATTATGCTCATGACCATAGGATTTTAGCTAAACTGTTTGCTATAACTTTTCATGATAAGGATTTGCAATGGTATTTTCCTTATTCTATTGATTATTTTCCTAAACTTTCTAATACCTTCATTCAACAATTTCAAAATAACATTGGTCCACAAGTTTCCTTAACTGACTTAGCATTGTAAACAAAACATTAAGGAAAAATTGACTGATTTTATTGGTAGATTTAAGCATTTGTATGCTCAGATTTCTTATCTTGTTCCTGATATTGATATTCAACATATGTTTATTTATAATTTACAAAAGGATATTAGAGATAATATTTTGCATACTGAATTTATCTCTTTACAAAAAATCTGTGCAACACTTCATCATTATAAATTACAAGTGAGTCAATTTGAGAGCAACACTCCAATGACTCCTGTTCCAGTTGATAAGAGTGACACTGCTCCTAATCCTAATAAATTTCAGAAACCTAACAACTACATCAAGATTAATAAACAGAGGAATTTGATTGTTGATCAAGTTATTGTTGCATCTCACAATGCCACTTCTGCATCCACTGCTTTCTGTATGAATCGTACGTTTAGTCCTCTCTCTGAATCTTTACATTCCATTATGAGTAGGTTGTTAAGTGATAATATGATTACCTTGGCTCCTATTCGGCCTCTACTTCCCACCATGATAGCATCAAAATCCTTTGATTTTAAATATTTTTGCCAATAACATCCCTAGAATGGCCATGATACTGAAAAATGTTATTCTCTAAAGCATAAAGTTCAAGACTTAATTGATTCTAATGCTTTATCTATTGATAATTTTGATGGTAATGGGAACAAATTTGTCTCTCCTCCTAATCAAAACCTTTAAATATATACGAATCCTTTACCTACACATGATACTAATACCATCGCTCAACCATCTTCTGTGGACATTGTTTACAATTTGAAGATAGATGATCTTAATCACATTGTTAATCATATGGAGTGCACTGTTTCATCTCAACCTACTATTCAAGATCCTTTGCCTCCACCTCAACTTCAAGTTCCACCTAAACCTCAGAAACAAACTAAGGATAAGCAACCTCGGGAACTTTCAATTACCTTTGACAATTCTGAGACTATTAAGGCTCTCGATGGTCCCCTTTATATTTATGCTAGGATTGCTAAGATACCTACGCGTGGTTTTCTTGTTGATCCCACATCTTTAATAAATGTTATTACTGAGGAAAACCTTTTTATGAAAAACCTACAACGTGACTGTTATGATACATCAAATGCATGGATCCAAGCTTGTAATGGTTTTCTCTATCCTGCACTTGGTTCTATTAACTTGCTTGTTGAACTTTGTGGCAAAGTTGTAGATACTACCTTCATTGTCGTTCCCACTCTAATCAATCTCAAGTCAAATTTGGTTTACCTTGGATAACTACTATGCATGCTATTGCTTCTCCTATTCATAAATGTCTTAAGTTCATTCATAATGGAGAAGTAAAAATGATTAATCAAAGTTTTTATCAACCTTCTAAGCCTAGAGATTGTGCTACTCTTGATTTCTTTTGGCCTTCTTCACCTAATTCATGTCCTCCTCGCCCTGCTAGACTTTTTCATTCATATCAAGCTTATAAACATCGCAAGATTGTCGAGTTAAGCATGCTGCAGATAGCTCTTAACCGTGGTCTTTTGCCCACTCCTTGTATACCTCCTTTATCTATTACAACTAGCTCTATTACTCAAACTGCAAGTGTCATTTCTCAACCTACTGCAAATCCTACTAATCCTCCTATTGAACATGTGAAGGAACCAGTTGTTATTCCTCCTAGTTCTCCACATGTGTCAAACAAAGAAAAATGTAATAAATCTGCTAATAAGTGTAGAGCTAATGCTAGGGCCCATGCTTATGTTCTTCAAAATTCTTTTCCTTCTTTTGATCAACCTATGCCTGATGTGTTGGAAGAAATTAATATTCATAATGATGTTAAGATGAATGAGTATGATGATCCTATTCGCATCTTAGATCTTATTTTAATTAAGATTGCTGAGGAGGATACTCTTAATGATCCAATGGATCTTAGTGATGAATATGAGACCATCGATCTTGATACTGATTTACCTCATATGCTTTCAACTCAATTTACAATTACACCTATTATTGAGCAACGTGATTCTCAAGAGGATACTTGTTTGGAACTGGCTATTATTCCTACTGTATTGGATATAGTCCCTCTTGCGAGTTGCCCACCTTCCCTAAATGATATAAACTGAGATGGGGAGAATAGGAGATGCACCTAATGGGCTTATCCTTCATGATAGTCTTTTTTTGTGTTTGCATGTTGTACTGTGCTTCTCCCGTAATGTGTTTGCTAAATGTTTGTTAGACTCTTTTATATGACCCTTGTTACTTTGTTGGTACAAGGTGATAAAGGAATCAAACCTGTTGTGCAATTCCTCTATATGTATCTTTACTCTTCTATATGTTGTTTTCATGTTATGTTGTACTTGTTCTATTATTTGTAAATATTTTCCTTATGTAGTCCACTTGGATCTGCGACACGGTAGCACTTATTCTTTTTGGTCTCCATGTTGTGGTTCGAAAAGACTCTGCTTTGTAACTCTTGAGTTTTCTTTCCTCCATTGTGATTTTAGTTCTAATTTCTTTGGGGAATGATGTCAATTCATTTGTAATATTATCATATCTATATATACATGTTATCTTATGATCATACTAACCCCACAGTACGTAGATCACTTCTGTGTTATTCGTATGTTTATGTGATATTTCCCTTGATTTGTCTTCGTTTGGGGGCATCTCGTAGTGGAAAAGTAATCAGTAGAGTTGTTTATGTTTCTGTCAAAGCCACTGCTCCTATTAAAGTGTTAGAAATGACTTTAACGTGGGGGCATACACTCTACTCACTTTTTGCACACATGCACATTCAAAATATTTTCAAAACTTAAAACTTTTTCCCTTTATGGATTAAAGACTAATCCTTAAAGCATGGATATTTTACTTTGTAGGATCTCTTGATCCCTCCAGTTTAAATTTATACGGATCTCTTGATCCATCCAGTTTCAATTTACAATGTTTTGATCCCTTAAGGTCAGAAGGTGTCCTTAAGATCAGATCTCCTTGATGGGCTGACTAGTGAGTAGCCACATTCACTAGGCGGTTCAACTCATTCTTTCCAGTTGCATTCTTTCCTTGTGTGGTTCACAATGGGACATAAGTTCTCATTGGGTGAGGTAATCACACCCTCTCTCATTTTTGCCTTAACTGGTGATGTCTCTCTTATCGTGATCTTAGGGTTGATAAAGACTTAAGTCCTTCTGGGGCTTGAGGATTCCTTTGTCCCTTTTGATTTCAATAAGATAATCTATTCTTTATGATCTCCTTTACCAAGATTTTGCATCGAGTCCATACTCTTGCTAAAGTTGGGGCTAAATGTATAGTCAAAAAATGGAAGCACTTCCATGGTAGACTGGTTTAGCCTTCCGAGTAAGTGGTTTGGGGTCATGTCAAGTGCCTTGAATGGTTCCCTGACTTAGATCTAGCTATTTCCCCTGTTCTGCCCCATTTCCACTTTTTCTAGCCTATTTCTGATACCCTAGACTGAAAAAGTGGGACTTTGACCTCAGGGTCAAGGTTGACCTTTTTGGTTCAAGGTCAACCTCGACCTTGACCTAGGTCACAATCAACCTTTTTCAGGCCCAGGGTCCAAATTCTATAATTTCAGGGTTTCCGGATGTCGGGCTCTGGAAAAAGTTAATTCCCACTTCTAGGTCGGCTTTTTCGGCCTTCGGAACAACAAATCTTAAATTATATTTAATATAGGTCCTTTAATAGGGGTAGAGGTCTAATGGGAATTTAATTCTCCTATGTACGCCTCTCTAGAAGATTGTGCCCTAGTTTCATATATAAGGAAGCTTTCTCCTCTCATTTTCTCTAACCACAAGCAACCAAAACCATCAACTAAGTGACAGCTAAGGAGCAAGATTTGAAGCAAGACAAGTAGTCATTGAAGCAATCATCTATCCTCAAGCATTCAAGGATTCAAGCACTTCTCAAGCACTCAATTCATCAAGAAGATCCATTGAAGGCCATTGAAGGATTCAAGCTCCATGGAGATCTCTTTTTGAAGATTTATCCATCCATATTCCTCCAAGCCTCTTCCTATTCAAATATCCATTCAAGATTGGTGTTGAAGATCTACAAGCAAGTGATTTAAGACATCCTACATTCTACATCCATTTGGTGCATGCATACTTGTGGATTCACGGATTTGAATCCGCCACAAGGGCTTCTACAAACAAGGTGAATTTGTTCATTTACTTTGTTTTACTTATGCAATTTCAATTATACTTTGAGGTTAATTCCAAAACCGGGGTTTGACCAAGGCAAACTCCTCCCAACAAACAATCCATTTTTCTTGTAGGTACAGGTTTGGAACAACAGATTGGAGTGCAGATTTGGATACCCTTTTTGACAAACTTTCAAGATTCGAAAACAAATTTCATGTCGGAGAATTTTTAGGTCGATTCTTCCCTAGGTCGAAATCGGAAATTCTAGGTCAATGGTGACATTGACCTGAGGGTACAAATTGGAATTGTGTCAGAACTGAAAAATATTTCTAGGTTTTATTCATCTCTGCGTTTCTATTCCAGATCAAGTCTCAAATTTTCTAGAAATTGAGTGCAGTCCCCCAAAAACAACATTCCTCAGATCTGCAACATTTAAAGGTTAGTACTTTTCTCCTATCCATTTCAATTAAAGTTCTTAATATTTCTAAACCTATCAGACATTCAAATAAATAAACGGGTATTTAAGATCTTCCTCTTTGCTCTTATTTCCAAATGATTAATTCATTTATGCATTGATCATTCCTTTTGGGTTAATCAATTTGGATCCTTCATTTGTATATGTAAGGATAAAAGGAGAGCATCTTATTTACCCCCTACATTTTAAATACATTCTATGTCATACACAAAATAATTCTTTAAATGTAAGATAACATAATCTCATATTCTAAATATTATATTTTTATTATCTTACAGCTGGTTGAAGAAGATATTGGTGGCGATAGACTCATAATTGAACCTGATAAGCCGGATGATTGTTAGAATAACTGGGGGGAATCAATGACCTCAAAAATTAATCCAATAATCCAACATGAACTTATATCACAAATATAATACCTTTAGTTATCATTCATTCCTACAAGATGTATGCCTTTAGGTAATCTTATCAAATTTATCCTACTCGGTGAATATACTATTTATCTTTTTCTAGCCTTTACCGAGTAGCAGCAATTAAACTTAGTGTTTACCGAACAATCTTGTTTTAGTAATGTGTAAAGAAAAACATCAAAGTAATGAACCATATACACATTTGAAAAATGGATTTTTAACATGGAAACCCTGTTAAGGGAAAAACCACTTGGGACTGGTAACCCAAAATTTTCACTCTTCTGGAGTGAGCTCAGTGAAGAGCCAAACATATTAAAGGTTACAAACACACTATTAAGTGCGACCTTGTTAGAGGATTCAAAACTAACAGTTTATCATTTGACCTAGCATTCACTATAATGTCAACATGAAAACATTTTGATACTCTTGAGTATCTCAATACAATAAGGATGGTTAAATCCCACTCAGTTAAGAGATTTTCTGAATAAACTGAAATATTATATGATCTGTTCAATAATACAACTTTGACTTCCATATTTTTAGATCTATTTTTAGTCCATAATACCTCTCTAATCAATGTTCTCTTCAATTCCTTTTCTCCCCTTCTTTCTTCTTTCTGCTTGGTGAATGCTCTAGCTTCTTTGTTGCTCGGTGTCTGTAGAATTCTTGGCTTTGTTCTTCAGCCTGTATGATTAGATCTGCATGAAGACTTCTATCTTCACTAGAATTATATTAGCATTCCTCTTCTTCATAATGAATTACTTGTCTCTTTATATAGACATGATTTCACCATTCAATCTCCTTGTCTTTCTTGTTCTTGACATAGATTGCTTCTTGATCTGCAAATCTCGCCATGCATTGTTTTAATCTTTAAATCTTTGCTTTAGTTTTATTCCGTAGATTTCTTCTTGACAACTGTGAATAAAAATAGCTTTAAATCTTCTTCTTATCCTTAGTTCAACTGGTCGATGAAAATAAAGTAATCAATTAGTTAAATCTAAATATAGCTCTTCCAGCTAACTAGTTTTGTCATTTTCTAACTCTAGTTGGTTTTGGTCATCAACTCTTAGTTTGCTTGGTAACACTTTCTTGGGTGCAACTGATCTTGGTTATTACTTATCTTGGGTAACACTGTCCGTCGGTGTTGTCTGTTCGTCGGGTAACACTGTGAACTTCTTGGGGTTCACTATTCTCGGGTAACACTGTCACTCGGTGTATACCTTTACTGACAACAAAAACTTTATCTCTTCAGATCTTCAAGTGTTGTGACAATATGTGTTTGAGCAATCATAACATATTAGGTTGACATCAATGACAATACAAAACATTAATTGATTTAATGTCTTGCATTTACTTTCTGCATCTCGGTGATCATCAACTTATCATCTTCAAACGTTCAATCAGTTATAGTTCATCAATGATTTCAAATCCAATCCTAATGTCTAGTTTGTGCGCATAAAGAATAACATTGATAAATTTATGGAGAATATGATAGGTACGATGAAATAATCTCCAAATAATTTGTTTCTTCATGGGCTGATAGAAGAGTCATTGTTGGTGGTATCTCATTTGAGGTTAATGAGGAGGTCATAGCCCAGGCTACAGGCATCTCAATGGAAGGAAGGAAGTGGAAGAAACAAAGCAAAATTTCAAACACCACAAGCCTCAACCATTTCTTCCATGGAAATGAGAAGCCTGTTAAATTTCATAGTGGATTCAAGCATGAAGACCTGTCGAAGCCCTAGGAACAGGTTTTCTATGCAATAATTTGACATATTTCGCCCTTGAGGGTTTTCATGGGGTTTATTTTTACTATCATCTTCTATTTCTCAATCATCTTAGGAATAAGGACTTTATTTCCATTCCTTTCTTCCTACTGCAGTCTATGGACACCAATGTTAAGGATGTTGTCGAGGCTAAAAAATAGGGTAAGAAGTATATGATACTGCATCAAGGCCTAATTTACTTGTATAAATTCCACTTGGCTCTCTACCCTCCTCACACTATATCTATCCAAAATACTCCTGATTCCTAGTCTCCCCTACTGCTAGCATTGTTCCCGACCCTAGGTGCCCCAAAAAATTGAAGCTTAAGAACCCTTTTCTTAATCTTGAGGCTGGCCCTTCCCATGCTACCCCTTTATCTGAGATTGTTAAGGGTAAGAAATGTGACACTCCCCTGGAGGAGTCCGAACCCATTGAACCTAAAAAAATAATTTTTAATGTCCAACAGATTAACTCAGATGTTAAAATCACTGATAAGGCCAACACTCATTGTCTTTCTGTAAGGCTAGCTATTAAACCTGCTAAAAAGGAAAAAACCCTTGAGGAGACTTCCTCTTCTGTTGACACTGATGACACAGAAAGTGAGGAGGGAGAAGAAGACACCCAAGAGAAAATTGCCCCTTCAACCATTGCTAGCAACTCCACCCGCATCTCTGAGAGCCCTAATACATCTATCAATCCTGCCCCTGAGCCCACAAAGCGTGCTAATTCGCCCTCCCCAACCCTAAGGCTTGATAAAAATGTTGTTGTGGAAGAAGCCAGTAGCATTAAGGAGGATACTGACAGCAAGATGATTGACATGGAAAAAAAGTTGGATGGTCTGGATGGAAATGTAGAACATTGTTAGTAATGCTAAGGCCATGGACAAGAGGATACCAGAAATTGCCCGCTTTGTGCTAAAGGTCATGCACAGTTTGGCCACTGCCCCTCTGTCTGTTGTAGGAGAAGATCCACAAATGCAAGTTGAGTGAAGAGGATGATTATAAAGACCTCTTCAAGTTTCTCATTGAAGACTAGGAAAGAATGATGCTTTCCAAGCCCAACCATAGCAAGAAGATCTAATGTGGGTTGCTGGTTTTTTTTTTGTTGTGTCGGGTGGCCTTCATGGCCTCATTAGTCCCTTTTTTGTTGTGTTCATTTTCTGATGGTTTTCTACAAATTTTGTGTATTATAGCCCTGTGTGGCATACTATGTTTTTTATTAAGACTCTCGTAAACTCTGGTAGTATAGATGCTTATAGTTTTATTTTAACTAGTACGTTCATGCTTTTTTATATAGGAAAGTTTAGGTGGCTTTCAATCTGTTGACTTGAGTTGACAGTAGTTTTTTTGTTGTGGTTTCTCTTATTGTTTGTAATGGGACAACCCCATAGTTTTGGCTACTTTTAATATAAAAAATATGAGATACATTTATGCCACATTATAACCTCTCTAAATGTAATAATTATTAATGTGATACTTGTTATAATTTACAAACATGATAATTATCTATATTATTATAATTCATAAGAGATTTAAAAACAATGTAATTATTATATAACTATTAAAATTTTGAGTGATGATTTAATGTTATTTATAAAAGAAACAATATTTATATAATATGTATAATATCATTTACAAGTATTTTCAGCTATACTTTTGTACATATTTTTATATGAATATTTCAAATTACAGTTTCTAATCCATGATTAGGAATATTTTAAAGTTCACCCTCTTCTTCATGATAGATTATGGAATGTGATCTAAAATAACTCAGAAAAAACTTTCATAATTACTTATAGATTATAATATATATTAATTATGGCTCATTTTCACCTTGCATAGTGACCAAACAAAAGTAAGGGCTAGTGTCCTCTTTCCCCATCAAATGAGAATGATTACCTTGCTCGACAATAATTCCTTCCCTAATAATAACTATTAAATTCACATCACTAATTGTACATAATTGGTGAGCTACAATTACACTAGTTCTTCCAACCATTACTTTATTCAAAGTCTCTTGTACCACCTTTTCTCAGTGGCTATCTAGTGCACTAGTGGCCTCGTCGAGTAGCAATACGCTTGGGTTCTTTATTATTGCCCTTGCTATTGCAATTCTCTATTTTTGTCCTCTGGCAATTGTACTCCTTTGTCACCACTCTCTGTATCATATCCATCCTTCAAACAATTAACAACCAAAACAACTTGTTAGAATTGATTACACATTTATTTTAAGTGATACCTAAATGATAAATAATCCATACATTACTTACTACTCAAGTAAGCTCATGAGTTGTTTATGTAGGGATCAAATTGTCATGTAAATATGGGCTATAACCAACTTAGTTATTCTTTATATGGGGATCTAGATTCTCATGTAAATATGGGCTATAGCTAACTAAATTATTCTTTATGTGGGGATCTAGATTCTCATCAATAGTTAGCTAATAAATTATTTATATAAGAATCAAATTGTCATGTAATATGGGTTGTGGCCAAATCTATGATATTTTAGGTGGGGATTCTCATATAAACAACCTATTCATTGGGTACTAGTCAACTCATTTCATAGTTTTTAATTTTTCTTTTTTCTTTTTTAAGACTCTAAAAATTGGGCAATACCTTATAGATTCATTCTATTGGATAAATTTTTAAGTGATATTGACACAACACACCCTTAGATATCACGTGGACTAAAGATAGATTAGATCTATGATCTCATGCCTACCACGTAAAACTTTCCCACTCACACCACACCCCAAGCCTAACTCATTACATAACTTATTAGCTGATAGGCTATTATAAGTTGGGATTTCACTTCAAACCTGTCCGACGCTTTGAAACAACTAATTTTTTTTGGAGGTGGTTTGCAGGATTTCTAGATTGTGTATCTCCCAGTAAATATCTGATTGCAATCTTTTGCAATAAAGGCGATATATCTTTTATCGTATCACTAGATTTACAAATCAGATCTCAAATCAAATCTGATTTACCAATCGGAGAAATATCTAAGCAATTCGATGTGAGCATTCATTTACATTCACCGCCTACCTTGTTTATAAATAGATTTCAATATTCTGATCTACTCAATAATTCAGACAGAGCGTACTTGAGGTGACAATATCAATATAGCATCCAATTGCTTTTGAAAGTTCTTGGGCTTTCTGTTGAGCGATCTTTTGTGATTCGACTCGACCCACTGAACAAATTTCTTTCCAAATCTGTGTGCGCTACATAGCACATTTTTTCATGATTAGTCTTATGTCTTTAATTTGTTTGCAGAGTATTTTGGAGCAACAATAAAAATATTTATGTCACATGGGGTTTATATAAGTTAGCCAAGCATTGAATACACGAAAAGATGCACACTTGTTGCGAGAGCAACAACTACCAAGAAGCCCAAGAAACCTTACCCAGGTGAAGAGGAATGAGGTTTGTGGCTATGAAACTTCATACTAGAGATGTGGCCAAAGAAAATTTCTTTTGAGGTGGGATTTTTTTTAAAAATGTCATCAAACTCTGCCCCATTTTACTGATAGCATGGAAAAATTTGTGCAAAATATTGAGGTAAGTCACTTGCGATGGTTTAAATGAGTTTTATTGTCCAAAATCTATACGCAGCTAAATCATTTTTTAAAGTTTTGTCTCATTCAAAAACAATTATGTTGTTACCTATTAAACAGAGGAAATGATCTCAGTATTCCACAGAGACATGAGAATCTAAAGGGATAAAAGTCTAGGATTTCTTCAAGAATATAAAAGTTTAGCTTTAAATTTAGGGAGGGCAACTAGAAAATGAAAATGCAGAGTAGTCAAAATTCATGAAATTCAGCATCGCATGCCATGTATTGGATGATGTCTGATTCACATTGAGCCAATAAATAGATACAAGACCATGCTTGAAGATGAAGGCGGTAATAATGTTTGTTTTCCACTGTAGCAGAAGTAGAATTACAACACAAAACAACACAATTTACTTTAATTATAATAATGCATTTCCATACTATGCTCAGCACAATCTTAAACTCAGAGCATTGTCTAGAGAGGGTCAGTTGAAAGGGATGGTACTAAATTTTCTTACTACACACAGGGAAGTTGCAGTTAATATACGCACATTTTTTCAAAACAACTTTTCAACATGTATGTTAAGTGCAGTAGTTTAGTTGAAGCTCGTAAAGTATTTGACAAAATGACAGAAGATTGGGTTTCATGGAATATGACGATTGCAGCTTGCCCAAGATGTGGGTATCCTCACAAGGCATTGAAAATGTTACAGATGATGCGAGAGATAGATGTTCAACCCAATTGGTTTACCTTCTCCAACATCCTCCCCATCTATGCTAAAATACGCGATTTGAAATAGGGTATGGGAATCCATCAAATAGTATTTGAAAGGACACTTTTGTCAGATGTTGTATTTGGGAGATCCCTCATAGATATGTAAGCAAAATGTGGAAGCAAATAAAAGGCGCACAAAGTGTTCGACAAAATGCCTCGACCAAATGTGATGACTTAGAATGTGATGATTAGAGGGTATGCACAAAATGATGCTTTTGATGAGGCTTTATGGTTTTTTAAAGAAATGCAGTACAATAATTGTAGGATGTGCACAAAATGGAGTTCTAAACAGGGCTCTTAATATTTTTAAACAAATGCCATGATGAGTTGTGGTTTCATGGAATACAATGATTGCAGTATATGCACAAAATAGTGTTGTAGATGTGGAAAGATAATTTTATCCCCCATTCTATGGCTCTCTCCTACTAGTAGAGCTCATGACCTTCAGATTTCGCAATTGTTTCCTCTAATCTTCGTAAATTGATTTCTGGTACCTTGTTAGTACAAAATGGACAGAAACCCCCATCTCTACCATTGGAAATTGCAACGAGGATTGCAAGGTGATTTGATTTGGAGTTTGTGCACATTTTTAAAATTTGGAGAGATATTTGCTAGCAAATCATAGATCGCTGGTCCCATAGTAGATTGAAGTTGTCCAATATTAGTTCTCAAACTAGAGCATCACCATTGGAGAATATTCTATATCATTATTGATAGATTTTAGGGTGTGCAATGTAGGATTGTTATTTATGCTTGTTGTTGTAGATGTATGAATTGTTGAAATGTGAAATATGTGAGCCTCACCAGCCTACCATCCAACCACAGGCTTGTTATCTTATGCATATCATTTGAGGAACAATTGAGATCACAAAGAGGTTGTAGCAGAATAAAGGATTCCAAATAGCAGTTTGCAAGCTTTCACATACAGTTCACACCATTCAGAACATTATTTCAGCCTCAGGGTTTGAGCACTGAGTGGCTTCCTGCAGTTAATATCCAGAGCCAATACAGAAGTTTGGGACATGTTTTGGATTGCTAGAGGTTATACTTTAATGACCCTCGTATAGGAGGCAATGTTGCATGTTAAACTACAATTAAGATCTAACATGGGCTTATTTTAGGTGTATAGTGAATGTCATAACATCGTATATAGCTTGATCATTGATCGATGTCCTAGCAGCACCCTAGTGCATATTTTGCAAGTGCAGATTGCGATTGGGTAAATACTAGTGCAGATTGTATAATAGGAATCACAGAATTATATTAGTGCAGAATGTGTTGGGATGCTCATCATCTAAGGTGCCATTCTAGTTTTCTGTCCAATATTGTTATTATTATTCAAGAGACTTAAATATGAACATTATATGAGTTTTCATATTGCCTAATTTCCACTGTCAGAGGTTATTTATATCAGCATCAATATTTTTGGTTATGGACAATTCAAATACAACTAGTAATCTATGGAGATTGCAGAGTTATTTGATCTAAATATTAAATAGAAATATAAAAGTGTTGCAGCTGTTTTCAATACCAAAATAAGTTTACATTAGTAAGTATCTTTCCATTCAGCTGGAAGTAATTTTCGCCCTTCTTTTCAAATTCAAAAAATTCAAAATATATGAAAAAAAACAGAGAACTATAAAGATACAAATTGGGGGACATTACAGACAAGCACACACGCAAGTGAAAAATGGTTTGAAGTACCTTCTAAATTTCTTTACTTGGTCCTTGAGGAAGAATATGAGGCCCTAATTTCATATACCAGTGAATAGGCACATAATTTTGCCCTCTAAACTACAGAGCAGAGACCCCTCCAAAAATGTGTTTCAGGCCTTCCACTGCTTCTAAGACTTCACTACCACAATTACCAAAAACAAACACAAAGAGACTGGACAAGAAATTGTCTAACAGAGCAACTACTTACTTCTTTTGGATATTGAGAGTATGATAAAAATTTCATAAAGTTTTCTATGGCACATTCTAACTATTAAATGAATTAAGAGGGCACACTGAACCCTGTAAAACATACCTCACAAGTAATAAAACTATCTATCTGATGTTACTTACAAGAATATCTTGTCATAGGAGTTAAAATAAAATGCACAAAAACAAGTGATAATGTCGAGAGATTCAAATGAATGGCTTCTCAGACAAGTTAAGTATGCAAAGGAAAATCTAAAGTATGTACTGACCAGATTCATTGAGTTGGATTAAAAACTTACTTTGATAAATAATTGTCTAAAATGGAGCTTAGTTTCATCCCAAATGATGATACTGACCTCAATTGTATAGTTTCCTCCAGCTCTTTCCAACCCTGGACATTATTACCACAAATCAAGGGAAAGCTCTGCAAATAGGACTTTTGCTATCAGTGATTAACCAGTCACTAAGTACCTGATCGAATGTCAAGTTGGAAAGTTTTTCATTTGTTATTTCCTCACAATGAACAGTTGCAACCATCACCTGTAATAGATAATTAATATCTTCCCACAACTCCAGTAAAGCTAGAAACATAAACATAGCACATTGGAAACTATTGTGTATAAAAAATATGCTAAACACCTTGTGAGTAGGAAGATAAAGATCTTTATTCTCTCTAATAAGTTTCCAGATTTGTTGTGAATTGAAAGGAAAAGTTGAGGCAGGAACAACTCCCCTTCTCTCACCAGCAAGTCCACCGGGTGCAATGGAGTTGAAAAATCATTGTCTTAGCATTGAAACCTATACAAAGTAAAGTGTGATAATATTTCTTTTCAATACTTCTTTGGAAAACAACTATACCACAGTAACAATTCGTTTCAAGTGAAATCCATTTGCTGCTATGAAAACCAATATTGAGAACTTGCTCGATAGCTTAGGAAGAGTCTCAACTACAACAACTCTCATTATAGTTCGAAAACGTACAAAAATTCACACTTTCCCTTCTATGCACCAAATCTTATTTTTCCAAACCCATGAGTCAAAAAGTCTTTGATTTTCAATTATATGGTGCACTTTTATACCATAGTTGTAATGTATACTATATGTTTTAATATATATTCTCAATGGCCTTGTCATCCAAATTCCTGGTGCTTGAACTCAATTCCTAGTTGCTCTTTTACTTTCGCGGGGCTGATAAAATATCGTACCTTTTTTTGTCTAGCTACATGCTATTCAAATATATTTTTCCCATGTTCCAATAACAAATTATCCATTACATTTTTGGTGCTTGTTCCAGCTAGTATCAATATCCCTTCTCCTTCATGTAATGGACACATTAAGTATTCCTAATTTAGTGGTTATTACCATCTGGATAGTAAAATTGTCTTTTATTCTAATTTGAATAGAGTCTTTTGAATTTAACTATTTAAGGGGCAGTCATCTTATAGTTGCGACAATAAAAAGAATTTTATATGCTTAATCTTACGTAATCATATGTTGCTTAGTCTTGTTGTTGCTACTTAATCATACGTAATCTAAGGCCATTCCTCTATCCTACTGCAAATGCATTTCATTTATGTTTATACTCGTAATGTGCTGATCTGAAAATTGATAATACAATTTTAACAAAGTAATTTGTCATTTATATTTATACTCATAATGTGCTGATCTGAAAATTGATAATAAGTTTTTACATCGTATTATTTGTTCATGTTTCTTTGTGGCATCATTTCATACAAAGCTAGATAACTAATATAGACTTGCACCCTAATTATCTATCGGCGTACCCCTTGCACCTCCTTCGGGTGCAAGTGCTAGTTATAAATTAACTAGTTTTTTCCCTAACATACTATATTTATAGATCCTCCTTTTTAAAAATGTAAACAAAAAGTGTGGCATTTGATTAAGCTCTTCCATAACTTTTACCTTATGAAGTCATGAGCATTGGCTGCCTTGGCAGCCTCGATCATCTCTACCTCAGTTGCATTTTGCTTTCCATAGAAAATGTTGTCTCAAATGCTTCTTGCAAACAGGGCTGGCTCCTGTCCAACCAGGCCTATATGCTGCCTGAGACTCCTCAGATTGAACCCTTTAATATCTCTTCCATCAATTCTCACAACCCCCTTAAATGGGTCATAGAATCTCTCTATCAACCCAATAATGGTCGATTTCCCAACAAGAGCCACCCTTTGCCCCTCCTTTATGCTCAGGCTAAACTTGTTGAAGACCATAACATCTGGGCAAGATGGGTATGCGAAGTACACGTCTTGAACATCGATATTCCCCTGTAATTTGGACAGTTTCTCACCATTTTCATCATCCGGATTGATGCGACTCTATCTGTCTAAAATAGAAAAAACAAATTTGACGGCATTGGAGCCTTTGGCAATGTCACTAGTCATACTCCCTGCTTCTGCTATCACTCTTGCAGTGCTCACCAAAATGAGAAATACTTTTAAGAGCTCTCCGGATGAGATGTATCCATGGTAGACAAGATGCCCTCCATACCAAAAGCTGAGTGCCTGAGTTAGAAAATCCAGGCATTGTGATGCCCCAATAACTATTCCTGCAATCCAAGACTGCCCCATGCTCTCTCTGTGAGGCCCCTCCTAAGTCTTTGTATACACACCCAGAATCCTCTCCTGTGAAGAGAAGGCCGTGATTGTCCTGTTGTTTCCCACTACCTATGACGCCACTTGGCTTCCCTGATCTTGGCCTTTCACAACCCTTGTAGACATATGAGTAAGGAGGACCTTTCTTGCTATTGAGATTGGTTGCACTGCTATTATTACAACTGCAAGACGCCATGCTACAATCAAGCTCACCGTGAAGGCTATTCCCACTGCGGATAGAGTCTGTACAATTAGAGATAGATGATCTCCCATAAGAGATCTCACCTGCACCAAAAATAACCACAAGTTAGAATTCTATTTTGTTGGGTAGAATTGAAATAGATAAGTCCATGTCTTGATAATGAATGATATGGGTAGAGTTTTAAATGGTATAGTGTGTGATGGTTAATTTGTGTCATTGTAATTCTTTTTATCAAACTTCAAATTTGTATTAGGATATTATTATCGAGAATTCAAATTTCTATTAGGATATTATTATCGAGAATTCATATTGGAAATGAGGCCCCTTGGTTGTCATCTCATTGATTCATAAATTCATAACCCCGATCAAAAGCATTTACCCATTTGAAAAAGAAATAGTATGAGTAGATAGTTATTGTGAGAAATATACAACATTAGTCTCTTTGATGAGTTTGACGCAAATGTCTCTATTTGAATTTTGGTCTTCATTGAACCACCCAACTTCAAAAGTGAGGATCTCATAATTGAAATATAGAACTTGGGAAATTAAATCTATATCTCAGATCCTTGTGTGTGACCTTATCTTAAAAAAAAAAGATATGGATAAATGGGTGTTGTGAGAGACCAACTCCATTAGCCTCTTTGATGAATTTGGAGGAAATGGCTTTTCTAGAATTCTGATCTTGATTGAACCACACACCCAACTTCAATGATGAGGATCTGAGAATTAAAATCTAGATAGTTTGAAAAATCAAATCTATGTCTTGATAATAAATGGTGTAGGTAGAATATTTTAAGATATACTATGATGGTCACTTCATGATTCTTATCATAGATTTTTTTATTGTTGAACATGAGATCCCATCTCTAAGCTCACCTGAGAAAAAAAGGTGTGGATAAATGAGTGTTGTGAGAAACTGTAAAGACCGATTTCTCCAATAAAAGCCACATAAGCTAAACATGCTAAAATTTCCCCTGTGTTGATTCCATAGTCATAGTCGGTCAACGCTAAAGACTAATCAACCAAACAGTTCAAGTAAATCAAGTAATCATGACCATAAAATTTCTATTTTTCCATATATTCATTTCAATATTTCATAAGGATAATACAATCAAGAGTAAGTGACCATACTGTCGAATTACAATAATTCCATGAAAGAAAAATTACAATGTTCAATATATCAGGATGTCGACCATCTATGTTGAATACCATACATCATAAAGGAAAAATAATACAAATACATCATGTACAAGACCATAAGGCCATAAAATCAATATCATAAATACCATCGGACAACTGTCCATTTGCATGCTTTGGTCTCCTAAGCCATCGAAATCATGTTCAAATGCAAATCTCGAGACGAGAGTATGGTTAAGGGGCTTAATCCACCCAACCATGGAGTGGTTAGCTCCCCCAGGGTTCATCGTGAAATGAAGAGCACACTGACCCTGCCCAAGAAGTCTATCTCTCGGCACTGATGGATCGGAAGGAATCTGGTGTGTCTGTGATTTCTAACTACTTTCCACAAGTTTCTAAATAGATTCTATTCACAGATTCAGGAAGATGAAACATAACCGTGTACACATTTAAGAAAATATGTGTTACCAAACTTTGGCCAAAGCACTTTTAAAACAAGACTTCTACTAACAAGTAATGCAAAATAAAATTACCCTTTCCTGGAATTCCACATCCTACACCTTCCTTTTCAATTCCTTAAGTACATTACAAAAATATACACACTAACAAGTTTTAAACTGAGATCTAATTCCTAAACACTAAACCTTTCCTTTAATTTTCCAAAATGTTCCTTAACTAAAATAATTAAACACTACAAGAAGGTGTTTCAGCATAGCAAATGAGATATAATCCTACTCTCCATAAACCCTATGCAAACTAATAAGATATAACAAGTGAACCGCCTCACAATAGGTGCTTAGTAATCGTGCCCAAAGCCTCTCTTAGGAATATTTTATTCAATCTAAGGATCACTTCTCTCACCATGAGGTGCATTTAGTTTGTCAACCCAGGGACGTATACTTGAAATGGTACGACACAGTATGTGCACTAAGCTCCTTAAGGAGCCATTCTACCTATGCTGCAGGAAAGTAAAATACATGAAAGAAATCTATACTAGGGCTGCAGGAAAGGAAACACACTTAGCTCTTACTAAAATGAATGCTACAACTTGCAAACTCTACTTAAATCTTTTCTTTCAACCTAGAGCATTCACTATAGCTATCCTTGCAGGTGTTGCAGGAACATTCACGAAGTACAATGCTGCAGGAAGAAACTATAATCTTATATCTAGAATGCTGAAAATGCAGAAAGTAAATCTATTCTACTTCTACTCTAATCCACCTACCAAGTGGGCCCCCTTGGTCAACTTCTACTACTCTATGAACATAGAATATGAACCAAAAGTTACTTCATTATCTTTCAAAACTGATTACATGAGAATAAGACATGAAGCTGAAAATGAACTTGTTGAGTAAGATACGATCAGAACATCATTTTTATTCCAAAAATCTGAACTTACAAACAAACATTCTCCCCCTTATAAATAGAGGATTGACTTCTTTATTCCAAAACATAAAAGAAACTAACTAACTAAAACCGCGCCAAAGAGAGAGAAAATAGGAAGCGCAACGACCCACGACGTGCACAATGAAGTCTGGGCTATCAAGTCAACATGTTGGTAATACAGAGGGAATATAGCAGAGCTATATTTATGCATCTCTGAAATAGTGGTTCTTGATTTGCGACAGCTGTGTCTTCTAATGCCACGATGGCTTATCCACTCGAAACTGGTCTTTACGTCCTCCTTCAATGATGTCGACCACTCCCAGCGACTCCTACTTCCTAGAAAGATTAGTTAATATGCAAAAGATATTCATGCAAGAAGCTTATCAAATTAATCCATATGTTAGAACACACATTCTTATTATTATATGAAATAATGCAACATCTATATAATATTGGCGTAATATGACATATCTATTCCACTCATGGTTTAATGGTTCTTTCTGTACTTAACAAAAGTTCAACTGACTACAAGTTCACAATTGTTCTGATAATACTTGAAAACAGAGTGTAAGGATTAATATAATAGAGACAGTAAAACAGGCTCATCATTTGCCCCTTGGCAAGCTGAATGCTTGTCCTCAAGCATTACATCTTCTGGTAATTGCTTTGAAATCTCCAACCTCTGTTCTTCCTCTCCTTTGGCTTTTAAAGGTGTAATAGAACCCTCTTGTTCTCTCCCAGACATCCACTTTGTGATCTTCCTGAAGTCGGTCAAGTCTGTCAGTGTTGATGTCATACAGGGGCCAGAGGAGCATCAGTGGCTGCATGGTGAGTGGACACCAGAGTTCCTGTCTAGTTTTCCTTCCAGTTGTATGTATTTTGGCGCTCTTTGAATAGCTGCTTGGAGGTTGATAGGACTGTAGGGTTCTGATCTCTTCAATGCCTCAGATAACCTACCCCATTTGCTTCTGGCTCTGACCAAGGCTCTCTGAAATACAAAGTAAGATAAACCGTCATACTCTGCATAAACCTCTGTTCGAATCCCAAAAATTTTGTTCCTTGTTTCTTCCTTAATTTTTTCATAAGTCAAATTGAGCCAATCTCTAAGGAGTATAGTTGGCTTGCTGCTCTCTGCTCTTAATGGTAATGGCTCTGTTTTCACTTGTTCCCTATAATTTTCCAACTATCTATCATAGTTGGCTTCATTGTGCATCCAGGACATCAATGCCCTTAGGTGTATATCCCCTATGTAGAGCAGAGGATTCCACTCAGTCTAAGCTGGGATGATGAAGTTATGAATGTATAGTTCACAAAGTAGATTTTACTACCATGAGGGAAGAGTCTGATAAAGGCCATAAAATTCTTGGGGCTGACTTGAACTCAAAATCAATATCTTTGATGGTCATAATTAGTTGGAACAAGAGGAATTTTTCTTTCAAATAGATGGTATAAACCCTAGGAAGTGGCCTACACGCAATTATCTGATCAGCCAATTTGAGGGCATGATCCATCTTTTGTTTTTATTTTTCCAGTTGTTCTTTCAATTTCACAATTTCTTCCCCTTGCTCTGTTATGACCTTCTTTAGTTTCTTCTTTTCTTCTCGCCATAAAGTTGTTAAAACATACTTATTATTCAATCCAAAGAGAATCATTTGCAATGTGATTGGGCCACAATCTTCTGCCTGATTTCTTTGCCTCCTTTGTTCCTTCCAAGACTTCTCTAAGAAACTTATCAACCAAGTTCTGTTGTAGGGCACTAAGGTAGTTTCTGCATAGGCTGACTGATGGATTACTGAGGCATTCTCCTTGTTAATGCCTGGAATATCCTGATGGATTTCCTAGGAGCTATTTTGAAAAACACTAGGTTTAGCTTCATAAGTTTCTACGGAGTGCAGAGGAAAGTCTGGGACTGCAGACTGATTTGGGGAATCGTCTGGAATTATTTGCACATTGGGTTGTTCATCAAATTGCAAAGGAGAATCGTGATGGCTTATGGGCGATGCCCTAGGGAGCTATCCTCTCATTCTAGGACTCCTTTGCACAGGGGTCTCCACAATTTCTACAGCCTTTTCTTTAGTAGCCTTCTTCGGCTTCTCTGCTGCAGGAGTAGCTGCTGCAGGAACCAACTTCCTTTTCTTCCCCTTTGAAGAAGTAGGGATTTGTGGTTTGGCTACAGGAAGTGAAGCTTCTTCCTCTAATTTTTGTTTTCCTTTGGTTCTGGAAGAAGTAGGTACATTGCTCTCATGAGTAGGTAAGGGGGCACATTTTCTTGAAGATTTACGGTTTCTGCCCCTTGGGTATCTTTTTCAACAGCTGGGTCAGTTGGTATTACATTATCATGACCAATTTGTTCATTAGGGTTAACCTGTGGTTGTAGGGTTTTGCGCTGTACAAACTCTGACCATGCCATGGGAGAGGCATCCCTAGGAGATCCTTTTATTAATAGTTTAATTAGGGCATGGTGGGTAACAAAATTTTCATTCCCTTTTTGGGTCTCTTCAGCACTAATGCATAGCATATTATACAAAAAATTTGGAACATTTACTACTAGATTATGCCTCACATAACTCAGTAATTTGAAATGATGTGCGTGCAAATTGGAAAATCTCCCTTCACATGTAAAATACCTGATAATATGCATAGCCAACTCATTATACAGCAGAGGGATAGACATTCTCTTGCAACCCTGCTTGGTAATCTCCAAAGGAGGATCACCTGCTAGGGTGAACTGAGCCCTTGCTGATCTAGCATCATGAACATTAGGGTAATGCTCTCCAACCATTAGTAATCCAGTAACTTCTACAATCCGCTCCTCTATCGCGACCACTGTCAATCCCCACATAGTTTCCTGACCTTCTTCAAATGTACTCATAAATTTTGCTGCTAAGTCCTCATCAAATTCTGTTAACCTTAGGAAATACCCTAACTAGCCGCATGCATTAAATCTTCTGACCACTTCAACATCTGAGAGTAACACACCATGCATGACCGACTCGTGCCTCTGTAGCTGGCCTCCCATCTATGCTTGCTAATTTCAATCTGTCTTCTCAGTAGTAGGTAGATGCCTTATTCCTTATTTGAATTTAAAACTACCAGTTTTTAAAAAGGACTATGAGCTTTCTCCTGAATTTCTCTATTTTACTTGGCGTGAACAATGGTGATGAATTAAAACAGGAGAAATTATAATCTTTACTACGGGTTGTCACATAACTTAATTATAAGTCACAGCAAGTCTGACAATCATGGAGGATTCGGGAATAAAGGTACGACAGTTGTGCGATGTAGCACTAGAACTTTTAATGAGACAAGGTTAAGTACAAATTTGAGGTGACATAAAATCTTTCAAGCGTAAATAGAAATGACAATTTGGAATTAATACACTTCCCTCCCCCCTACATAACATTGACAAGTGTCCACACTTGGCAGACATGGCACGTAGGTTGGAACTGGTGTAATGTCGTAATGATATATTTATTGTAGGTACTAGATACAATCATCAAAATCTATACGCTAAAAATGGAATAAATTTGAAAAGCGTGTACCTGTCATTCGATCTTTGCACATGATAGAAAAGGTGGCGAGAGTGGAATGAAAGTGGTGGCGGCTTATGTCAGTGTACCTGGCTTCTTATTGAAAGCATTTAAAGGAAAAATGATGATGACGTGGAAGGTGGGTGGGTGGCAGATTATAGAAATGAGATGTGTTGGAAAGAAGAAATAGAAAGTGAATGGAGGAATGTACTTCATGTAAACACAAAGCTTTTATTATGGATATGCTCGATGGATTTTTACTGAAGAGTTTCAGGAAGAAGGTTTGCACCCTCTGCTGCAGGAAGTGTTACCTATTGCTTGTTTGATATTTGTTGTTGGAATTGTTGTAGGAAGTCTTCTTTTGTTTGAGGTTGGTGATACAAATTTAGCCAATGTCCATTGACTAGTAGCTTGAAGTGTACCGAATCAATTGTTGTCAACTGGACGGCTCCATTGGTGAAAACATGGCTTATTTCATATGGCCCCAGCCATCTTGTCTGCAACTTGCCTAGTATTTCTTTGAATCTTGAATCATACAAAAATGCCCAATCTCCAACTTGAAATTGTTTGCTCTTGATATGTGATTCATGCCATTTTTTTTTTTGTTTCTGGACTATTTCAGTTTTCTTCAGTGCAGATTTGCGTATTTCATCCAAGGAATTGAGATGCAATAATCGCTCCTTCTGTGTTGTAGGAAGATCGATATTTAACTCCAGTGTTGTCCGCAACGTTTTGTGTTCAAATTCAACTGGTAGCATAGCTATTTTAGTGAATCCTATAGTTGTCTTCCAAGTTGTTCTATATGCCCAAACGGCTTCTGATAGCCTGCTACTCTAGTCCCGGCGATGCAAATGAACTATCTTTGTTAAGATTGCTTCTATTTCCCTATTTGTTACTTCAACCTGTCCATTGGCTCGAGGGTGATAAGGGCTTGACTTCCAATGTCTGATGTTATATTCTTTCATGAGCTCTATTATTAGATTGGAAGTGAAATGGGCACCTTGGTTAGTTACAAGTTCTCTCAGTACTCCATATCTGGTGAAAATCTCATCATACAAAAATTTTGCAACCTTATGGTCCCGGGCATGTTTCATAGCTTTTACTTCGACCCATTTGGTCAAATAATCAGTGCACACCAAGATGTAAGGCTTCCCATTGGATGGAGGGTCTATTGGACCAATGAAGTCCATACCCCATTTGTCAAATGGAGTGACCACCACTTGTCGATTTAATGACATTTCATCAGTTTTAGTCGGTTGGCCCATTCTTTGACATTTGTCACATTTTCTTTTGTAGCTGGCTGCATCTTTGTGAAGTGTAGGCCAATAATATCCGGTTGTTAGAATCTTTTTGGCTGTTCTTTTTGCTGCAAAGTGTCCCCCACATGGTTCATTATGACAGGCATAGAGAATGTCATATGTCTCATCTTCTCTCACACATCTCCGCATTACTTGATCAGGTCCAGTGTAAAATAGCATGTTATCAATCCAAGAGAAATTAAAACTTTTTTCAACCAGTAGTCTTCTTTCTTTGTAAGAAAAATGTGTTGGGATTTTGTTAGCTTCAAGGTAATTAGCTATGTCAGCATACCACTGACTTTGGATAGCAATATGAAACAAATCCTCATTTGGAAATGCATCATCTATCAGAGTAGTATCTTCTTCATTGTGGTGGATTCTTGATAGATAATCAGCTACTACATTTGCCTTGCCAGGCTTGTCAACTACAGTAATGTCAAATTCCTGCAAAAGAAGAAGCCATCTTGCTAACCTACCTGTGATGGCAGGGTTGTTCATGAGATATTTTATTGCTACATGGTTAGTATGAACAAAAATAAGATAGCCAGTTATGTAATGACAGAATTTGTTCAGAGAATATACTACTGCTAGTAATTCTTTCTCGGTCACTATGTAGTTTAATTATGGTCCATGGAGGCTTTTGCTAATGTAGTAAATTGTATTTTCTAGGTTACTAGACTTTTGTCCTAGGACAGCACCTACTGCGTAGTCTGAAGCATCTGTATGAATGTGAAATGGCAAATTCCAATCAAGACCCCTAAGTATGGGTACAGTGGTTAACAGTTTCTTAAGCTGCAGGAAGGATTCATCACATTCTTTTGTCCTGTTGAATTCGACCTCTTTTGTAAGCAAAGTATACAGAGGATTAGCTATTTTGTTAAATTTTGGATCAAAATATGTGACTTCTAATTTTTCTTATATAACCTCAATATATGTGTATATTTAATCACAAGATATATATATTATTACTGATATAATAATATATATATATATATATAATTATGTTAATATCGATTAACTGTAGATTAAATAAATAAGACTTGCATTGTTTGTTGTATATGCTTGTCTTTGTTTGATCTACGAATGAGCATATATAAGGGAGGAAAGTTAGTATAGAGACATGTCTCCGTGAGGAGACATGTCTCTATATTAACGTGCCTCCTCATAACAAAATATCGCAGGTTTAAAGTGACCGATCGCAATACTAATTGATCGGTATATGTTAATCGATGCAATGTCAAACACTACAAGTGTTAACCAATACAAATGAATCAGTATAAATCCATAACCAATATCGTATTGGTATAGTTAACAAATCTATAACCGATAGCATATCGGTATAGATAATTATTTCCATAACCGATGTTAATCGGTCTTTGTATATCCATCGATTGATAATATATTTGTTTATATGATTGTTAATTCGATCCATAATATTATTATTTTATATAATATACATTATAC
>MU225512.1:8471-23951 GCA_018584345.1 Thuja plicata | reverse complement strand
TAGATAATTATTTCCATAACCGATGTTAATCGGTCTTTGTATATCCATCGATTGATAATATATTTGTTTATATGATTGTTAATTCGATCCATAATATTATTATTTTATATAATATACATTATACATTATATATGTATATTAATATATATATATATATAATAATATCATTCTTATTATATATATTAATATGCATATATATAATGTAGAATAATATAACAATATTTTCAATTCAAATATTTATATAATGAATAATAAGATGTCATTCGATCAAATCCATTTCAATAGTTAATTATATTAATAATATGATAATAGATTAATTTTCTCAATTATGAATGTATGTAAATACATTAATATATATAATACTAATATCTATTATTATTATCATATATATTATATGCATAAGTTAATCTATTCTCATAATATTAATATCTCATTTATTTTATCTGATCGAAGCTACAACCATCAACATATTTGACTAAAATTTTGGATAAACCTTCTATAGTAGCCAGCATGTCCTAGGAAAGACCTAACATCTTTCTGCTTTGTAGGAATAGGCAATGTTAGAATTACCTCTATTTTCGCAGGATCTACCTGGATTCTAGCTTCAGATATAAAATGTCCCAGCACTATGCCTTCTTGCATCATCATGAAACATTTGTCACTATTGAGAGACAAACTGTGTTCCTGACATCTGATTAGCACTCTTTCCAAATTCTTCAGGGCTTCCTCAAAGGTGACTCCAAATGTAGTAAAGTCGTCCTTATATATTTCCATACAATCATGTGATATATCAGCAAAAATGTTGATTACAGGTCTCTGGAAAGTAGCTGGTGCATTGCATAAGCCAAATGGTAATACAAAATAGGCATATGTACCCTAGGGGCATGTGAATGTAGTCTTCTAATCTTCTGGAGCAATGCTGATTTGATTATAACCACTGGATCCATCCAGAAAGGATAAATATTTCTTAACAACCAGAGTGTCCAGGACTTGATCAATAAAGGGTAAAGGAAAATGATCCTTCTTTGTGGCATTATTCAACTCTCTATAATCCACACATATTTTTCATTTCCCCCCTTTTCTAGGTACAATGACCAAAGGTGATATGCACTTGCTATCAGAGATTGGATAGATGAAACCAACATCTAGTAATTTTTGTAATTCACTTTTGACTATTTCTCTCAATGTTGGATTTATCCTTCTTTGAGGCTGGCATAGTGGTAAGCTGCCATCATTAATATAGATCCTATGAGTACAAAGCTTGGGGTTTAGACCTAGCATGTCTCCATAATTCCAAGAAAAGGCTTTCTCATGCTTACACAAGAGTTTAGTTAACAATGTCATTTATTGAGGTGGCGACTTGTTGTTTACATGGAGATTTTTACCAGGGGAAATTTCCACAGCAGTTGTTAGCTCTACCATTGACATCTCAAGTACTGGTTTTGTAGCTACATCACATGGTAACAATTGGCTAATTATCTCAGGGCTTGCTAGAAAGACACAGTCTCCATAAGTACATAGCTACAGAATAACACTCTTAGAAACATCTTTTGCTACTATACACTCATTGGTAAGATTACTCTATATTACATCATCTTCCTCTTGCATTTTCAGAAAAGACTGTCTATGCATCATCATAAGTTGAGCAACAGAGTTGACCTCTTCTTCCTCATCTCCTAGTTCTGGCCAAATGGGATCCTTCAAATCTAGCTGAGGCTGGGCAGGAGGATAGAGTGCTATTTTCTTTATTGCTTGGCCATTTGAAATTGTCATACGTCCTGATCTGCAACTAATTTTTGCATCAGTGGTGGCTAACCAAGGTCTTTCTAGGATAACTGGATAGCCAGCAAAGTTTACTTTTGGTGATAAGATGAGAAAATTAGCAGGGTATTCCCATGAGTCTAGGGTAACTACCACATCTTCTACAAGACCATCTGGAGTGACTGTTGAACTATTAGCAAGTTGTAATATTGTTGGTGTTGTTCTTAAGCCTTCTATACTTAGTCTGTGCATTGTATCTTTTGTCATCACATTAATGGCTACCCCCAAATTAACTAAAGTATTTTTAACAGATTGTCCGTTAATTACCAAGTCAATTACAGGACTTCCAGGGTCTGAATACTTGGGTATAACTACCTTTCCCAACATGATATCCTTAAGTTTCCCTATGACATGAACTGTTTGAGGGTCCTTCTTCTTCCTCCCATGATTTTTAAGGCATGCATCCTTAATAGCTTTCCCATAGATAGGAATGTCTTTGATAGCTTGAAACAGAGGTATTTGGATGTGCATATTTTTTAGCTGCTTAAGAATATCAAAAGGCATTTCCTCTTGGGATATAGGCTTTTCTATTGTGAGCCTTTGTGGAAAAGGAGGTTCAACTGAGGTTTCATCATCAGTTTTGCTAGATTTTTGAGTTGATTGGGTGGTATTTTGCAATATAGCCTCTGGAAGAGGTGTTGATGCTGCAGGAGTGTGTGCAACTTCTGTGATAATAGGATGTTCGGGTGCAGGCAGAGTAGTACCTAACCTCAGATGTATGTCAGATATCTCTAGAGCATAAGCAGGATACTGTCGTGTATCAATAGTATACATTGGCTGCTGTTGTTGCTTGCTATTTGGATTTGGTTGCGACTGAGTAGGCAGTTGTGTTTGCTTTGGATTGGGACTAGTGGCTACAAGAGGCAACATTATTGCAAGAGGTGGAGCTAGTGGTGGCAATTGTGGAAAAGCGGGATTTTGGTTAGGCCACTGTGGAGGCCCCCTCCATTGATTATTTTGCTACTAATTTCCTTGCGGTGGTTGCCATTGGTTTTGCTGGTTAGGCCATTGGTTATTTTGTTGGTTAGGCCACTGGTTATTTTTCTAGTTAGGCCACTGGTTATTTTAGGTTTCCTGAGAGTATTAAGGGATATTCTGATAACTTTGGTTTTGTCATTGACTATTGTAAGGATTTGAAAATTGCAATGGGTCTTGAGGCATACCTTGTCATGGTGTCCATGGGCGACGTTGAGCAATGAAGAACACTTTCTCGTCATCTCCTTCTATCTTCATGTACTCAGTAGGCAAATGTTGATTTTCCAGGTTCGCCACCAGCTTGCATCCGCAGTCTTTCTTTTGTTTATGACAATGTGGACAATACTCAGCCAGCTGCAATTCAGCGTCTGCATGTTTCTTCTTGGCAATCATGGTGTCGAGATGTGTGGCAACATCATTAATGATGTCTTGCTTGAAATCTGCTAGCAAATTGGATATCTCCAACTTAGAAACGCCTGAACTGCTCCCTTTAATTGATGTAGAGCGATATCCTCTGCTTTTCTTCCTAGTTGATCTGGAGTAGTTGAGATAGATTTTCTTGAGATAATCCCAAGAAGATTGGGATATGTCCCCACCAGCCATGAGGTCCAATGCTTCCAGACAGTTGTCGTTCACTCCTCTCAAGAAGACTAGTTTCTATGAATCCTCCGCCAGAACATGTTGGGGATTCTTCTGCATGGTGTATAAAAACGTGAAACATAGTCCTTCAAAGTTTTGCCCTCCTTCTGCAACATTCTAAAAATTTCATCTCCCTTTGGGTCACTCCCCTTGCAATATTCTTTGTATTTCTGTAGAAACATGGTCTGCATCTCATCCCATGTGCCTGTTGCATTTGCTCCTAATCCCATGAACCATCGTAAGGATGACTCTTTCAGTGTTGCTGGAAACAGCTTGAGTTTGTGGGAATTAGTGTTATAGTCAAAGCTATGACAAAGGATGTCAAACTTCAAACAAAAAGGTGTCAAGATCTTCGGTTATTAGCCCATAAAATTTTAAAAGTGCAGCTGAGAGTATATTCTTGAGGTTAGCATTGTTTATAAGGCTCGTCAGAGGAAATGGGAAAGTAGGGTGTGCCATTACTGGAGGTATCAGGGGTGGAACTTATTGTTGGAAAGGAATATTAGCCACAATATTGTTAGTAGCAGGTGTGTTTGGGTCAGAATTATCAAGAAAGTTGGCCAAGATTTCAGCAAAAGGCCGAAAACCACTTATATCAAAAGGTTCTGCTCCAGCAGAAGATGCTGCAGGAAACTCAGGACTTGCGTCAAAAAAATGCAACTCAACTTCTTCAGCTTGCTCATTCAAATTCACAGGTTCTCCTGGAAGAAATCTGCCATATTCATCTCTTCTTCTTCCCCTTCGATGCATGCAAATGAATTCTTCAAACTGGTGAAGCAAACTTAGGACCACAAACCACTAAGCTAACTAAAAGAATGAAAAATGACTCAGAAAGTTTCTTAGCTTGACACCATCCCCAGCAGCAACGCCAAAAATGAACCGCCTCACAATAGGTGCTTAGTAATCGTGCCCAAAGCCTCTCTTAGGAATAGTTTATTCAATCTAAGGATCACTTATCCCACCATGAGGTGCATTTAGTTTGTCAACCCAGGGATGTATACTTGAAATGGTATGGCACAGTATGTGCACTAAGTTCCTTAAGGAGCCATTCTACCTATGTTGTAGGAAAGTAAAATACATGAAAGGAATCTATGCTAGGGCTGCAGGAAAGGAAACACACTTAGCTCTTACTAAAATGAATGCTACAACTTGTAAACTCTACTTCAATCTTTTCTTTCAACCTAGAGCATTCACTATAGCTATCCTTGCAGGTGCTGCAGGAACATTCATGAAGTACAATGTTGTAGGAAGAAACTGTAATCTTATATCTAGAATGCTGGAAATGCAGAAAGTAAATCTATTCTACTTCTACTCTAATCCACCTACCAAGTGGGCCCCCTTGGTCGGCTTCTGCTAATCTATGAACACAGAATATGAACCAAAAGTTACTTCATTATCTTTCAAAACTGATTACATGAGAATAAGACATGAAGCTGAAAATGAACTTGTTGAGCAAGATACGATCAGAACATCATTTTTCTTCCAAAAATCTGAACTTACAAACAAACAATATCCTCCCTATAAATAGAGGATTGACTTCTTTATTCCAAAACAGAAAAGAAAGAAACTAACTAAAACCGTGCCAAAGAGAGAAAATAGGAAGCGCAACGGCCCACGACGTGCAAAAATGAAGTCTGGGCGATCAAGTCAACATGCTAGTAATATAGAGGGAATATAGAAAAGCTATATTTATGCATCTCTAAAACAGTGGTTCTTGATTTGCGACAGCCATGTCTTCTGATGTCATGATGGCTTATCCGCTCGAAGCTGGTCTTTACGTCCTCCTTCAATGCTGTCAACCACTCCCAGCGACTCCTACTTCCTAGCAAGATTAGTTAATATGCAAAAGATATTCATGCAAGCAGCTTATCAAATTAATCTAGATGTTAGAACACACATTTGATTATTATATGAAATACTGCAACATATATATAACATTGGTGTAATATGACATATCTATTCCACCCATGGTTTAATGGTTCTTTCTATACTTAACAAAAGTTCAACTGACTAGAAGTTCACAATTGTTCTGATAATACTTGAAAACAGAGTGTAAGGATTAATATAAGAGAGACAGTAAAACAGGCTCATCAACAAGTTCCATTCTAGCTAGATTCTAACAGCTACAATATTTACACACATATATATAACCATCTATTTCAATACGTACATCAATTTTTTTAAAGAGAATTGAAAAAACAACAGTCCTTACAAAAAAAAGAATTCTCAAAAAAAGGTCTCAGTCTTGTCTACTGTGTGAAGAATTTTCGCCATTAAAGAAACATTGTTTACTAAATGATTTGGAGGAAATCTGAATAAGTAACAGAGAAATTTATACTTAGAATCGGTTTAAACTGTGTTAGTTATATTGTAAGAATGCATGGTGCACTTTCCAATGGTGTTTTTTGTTTACTTTGGTGTTACTAAAAAAATTCTCAAGAGTTTTTATACTCAATGTATTAAAGACTAAAAAAAATGACTTGCTGAAAGTAGTTACACAGACCAAATTTGGGAATTCCAGCTACATTTCAATGGCTCATACATCCACGAATAATAATAAAAAATGGATTAACTCTCAAAAAAGGTACATAATAAAGCATAAAATGCCTCAGCAAGAAATGAGCCCAAAAGAAATCAAAACAAGGTCCTTCTATGATAAAAAGGAAGTTATCCTATTACGTAGAGACAAACTGTGTTGATAGAGATATGTAATTTCTAATTGTTGTGCGTAGAACACAAAGCATACCAAAATCCAATTAAAAAGAAATCATCAATTTAAAGACTTCACATGATGATCAAGATAGTTCAGCAAATTTGATGGTTTCTAATAAAATGACAACTATAATGAATTTACAAATTAATCTACCGAAAAGATCATTAATATAAGGAAGAAACTATTTTTCTTGTAGCATATCTTATAATAAAAATAATAGCAATAGGAACCTGGCTTCATGTTCAGCCTGTCGATTGTTCCCTGTGTAGATTTATTTTTTACTCCTTCTACCCGTGTATGCTCCAACTGCGTTCCTCCTTTCCCTTCAAATCTCCTCCTCCTTTCCACCGCAGTCAATAAATCTCCTCCTATTCTCTTTTCCACCCTTTCAATAAGAGAATTGCTTATTGTTTTTATTTGTTTTTCCCCTATTGCATGCGCTATCTTCTTTTCTATATCTCTGCAGCTTTTTATTTGTTTTTCCCCTCCAAAGATCGATCTCCTCTTGTTAAATAAAATCTTGTTATCTCATGCAAACACCTGTAGAATAGAAGAGTCCCAGTCCAAGTTTACCTGTGGTGCCTCTGAAAACAACCAATCCACTTCTAAAGCTGCGGATTTTTCCTTTATCTTTCCCCATGTTTCTCTTTTTTTTAACACCTCCTCTTCCTTAACTGCCACTTATTTAATTTAACCCCCACGCATAACAAAAACTCTAGTTTACTTGTTGATGCATTTATAATCAACTCCAGTCTATTTTAAAATCAGCGCAAGGATTAACTATTTTAGAAATGACGACTTATAGATAATTAAAGTTTCATTTAAAATGATTCCTAAAATTGTGGAACAGTAAGAAAGGGTTATGACATCCTTCCCCCCGTATGATGTTCATCGTCCACGATGAACCGATCTAAAATAGTAATTAAATGTAAGAAAATCAAGAAATTGACATGATCAATAATCTAATCAAGATTGAAATTTTACTTATAACATATTCTAATCAATTTTAAATCTCCACACACACCATGTATTTCCATTGAGATAGAGTTAGAAATAAAACTCATTAATCTATTGAAATACAATAATATAATAAACTACATGGTGTGTGAAAACCCTAGATTTTTTCGATCAACCATTATCGAGAAGCTAAACTTCTCCTCCAGAACCACACTCCCACCTTCAATCCAATCCATCAAACCACTAGATTGATCATCAGTAGGTTAGTCCATAAATCCAATTCATATTTAAACAACATATATGGCAACTAACATCATATAACCATCCATAATTCATCATATTTTCCATCAAGTCATTGCAATATAAATCAACATTATATAACCCACAACAATATCCAAACATACGATCATATAATCACCTCAAATATAACTAATAAAACATTCAAAGCTTATAAATCACATGAACCCACATTTACTTCCATGATATCCAAGATAATGTCAAACACATCTAACATAATCATAAAGCATAATGACTTTGGTCAAAAGTATCCAACCAAGTCAAATAAGTCCATAATGTCACTGAGAGTCCCAAATGAAAACACATATTAGTATCAATGTCTGAGCATATAACATGAGTAACTGAAAATAAGAGCATACAAAGTCTAATCAAATAACTATGGAAAAGATCTATGCATGTCATCTGCATCCTCCCAAGTAGCACTATCCACAAAGAATTGGTCCCACTGGACCTTATACTGCAATTCATCGATGTCGCGCACTCTGATGGTACATTGATCAACAAGGCGGGTAGGCTCTACTAGCACCACCCCCAGATCCTGAACCTGCAATGCACACCAATCTAAGATATGAGATGCATCTGGATGATAGGGTTTCAACAAAGAAACATGAAACACATTATAGATTCAGGCTAGAGCGGTTGGTAGAGAAAGTCTGTAAGCAATGGGGTTGATCACCTACAATACATCAAAAGGACCCACATATCTCAGTGCAAGCTTGGAAGCCTTGCAAAAAGTAATTGAGCTCTTATGTGGTCTCACACGCAAAAACACTTTGTCCCCTTTTCGTGGAACTACTTGAAAGTGTGGTTCCTATCCGCATAACTCTTCTGTCGATCCATTGCTTCTTTCAATCAAGCACGAATCAAAGTCATCTGCTCCTCCATCTCTCTCAACAAATCGGGACCAACAATGATCATGTCCTCTACTCTATCCCAACTGATAGGAGTGTGGCATTTCCGCCAATATAATGCCTCAAATGGTGCCATTCCCAATGAAGCATGGTAAGAGTTGTTATAGGCAAACTCTACCAATGGAAGATACTCTTCCCACTTGTATTGTTGATCCATGCAATACATCTGAAGTAAATCCTCTACAACCTAACTTACTCTCTCAGTCTACCCATCAGTCTGAGGATGATAGGCTGTGCTAAAATTCAGCCGTGTATCCAAGGAAGCATTCAAGGTTTTCCAAAACCTTGATGTCATTCATGTATCTTTGTCAGATATAATAGTCTCTAGTACACCATGTAGCCTAAAAATCTCCTGAATAAACTTCTTGGCCAAAGCCAAGGATCCATCTCTCAAACTCCCTGGAATGAAATGAGCTACCTTGGTTAGTTTGTCAACTACTACCAAGATTACATCATGCATGCGTCGTGTCATGGGTAAACCTTGGATAAAATCCATACTGATGACTTGCCATTTATATTATGGTATATCATAAGGATATAAAAGTCCTGCTGGGTGAACATGCTCAACCTTGACTCGCTGGCATTCCAAACACTAGGCTATAAAAGCTATCACATCACGCTTAAGCCCTGGAAAAAAATGCAGTGGCCTCATATCAGCAATCATCTTGTTTACCCCTGGATTTCCCACAAATAGAGTGCAATGCATCTCCTCAAGTACTACCTTCCTCAACCCTGCTCGATCGAGAATATACATCCTGTTCTGGTATCTCATAATACCATCATCCTCAAAAGAGTATCCATCAAAACAGTGATCTGATGGATCAATGTGCAAGGCTAACTTGACCATCTCATAATGATCATCACCTGGAAGCTCCTGCAATACGTGATCCCTCAACCATGTCCTAGAAGTAGAGATATTTGCAATATGTCTTCTCCTACTAAGAGCATCTGCTACACTATTCTCCTTGCCCTTAATGTAATCAATGCCAAAATCATACTCACTCAGAAACTCCAACCAACGTCTCTGTCTCGCATTGAGATTAGGTTGTGTGAAGATATACCTAAGTCCCATGTCTTCTCCTACTAAGAGCATCTGCTACACTATTCTCCTTGCCCTTAATGTACTCAATGTCAAAATCATACTCACTCAGAAACGCCAACCAACGTCTTTGTCTCGCATTGGGATTAGGTTGTGTGAAGATGTACCTAAGTCCCATGTGATTCATTTTCAACTCAAATAGCTTACCCAAAAGGTAATGTCTCCACATCACTAAAGCATGCACAATCGCTGCCAATTCCAAGTCATGAGGTGCATAGTTAACCTCATACTACTTCAGCTTTCATGACTCATAAGCCACTACCTTACCATCCTGCATGAGTACACCTCCAAGACCTTCACCCGAAGCATTTGTAATCACTGTGGAATTCCCTTTTGGATATGGTATAATCAAGATAAGAGCGGATGTGAGTTTGTGTTTCAACAACTAGAAGACTCCCTCACATACATCAGTCCACTCGTATCTTTTTCCTTTCCTATGAAGGGATGTAATAGGTGCTGCAATTTTGGAGAAACCTTGCACAAACTTCCTATAATAACGTGTAAGTCCCATGAAGCTTCTAACTTCACTCACATTCTAAGGAGTTGGCCACTCAAGTATGGCTTTAATCTTTGCTGGATCTACTGTAATTCCATCTGCAGAGATGATGTGACCCAAGTAATGAATCTCCTTCTAATAGAAAGAACACTTAGATAGCTTCCCATAAATCTTTTTATCTCCAATTCACTGTAAAACTATTCGTAAGTGCTCCTCATGCTCCTCCACGGTCTTGGAGTAAATCAAGATGTCATCAATGAAAATCTCAACAAACTTATCCAGACAATCTATGAATACACTGTTCATTAAGATCATAAAAGGTTCATGTGCATTAGTCAATCCAAAAGGTAAGACGACAAACTCATAATGTCCATACCTTGTCCTGAAAGCTGTTTTGGATATGTCCTCTTCTTTGATTCAAAGTTGATGATATCCAGATCTCAAATCAATCTTAGAGAACACAGTTTCTCTCTTCATCTGATCAAATAGTTCATCTATTCGTGGAAGCGGATACCTTTTCTTGATAGTCACCTTGTTAAGCATTCTATAATCTATACATATGCGCAAGGTACCATCCAAGAGTTCCATAAACTAAGTTTTCAACTCATACATTTCAGTGGTGGTCATACGATAAGGAGCCTTGGATTGAGGCTCAGTTCCAAGCATTACATCAATAGAGAAGTCAAATTCCCTCTTCAGAGGTAACTCCAGTAAATCCTTTGGAAACACATCCTAGAACTCCTGCAAGATAGGATAATCTTATAAACTAGGAGTGTTAAGATCTTTGACATATGCTACATACATCATGCACCCCTTCCTCTTTGCCTTCTTCAATTGCATGGCATAAATCTGCCTAAAATCAAAGGGTCTTTTCTCACCCCAAAAGTACTGCTGGTCTACCCGAATCATCAAGACATTCAACTAACTTGTCCTTACAGTTTACAAATGCCTTATTTTCAGTCAACCAATTGATTCCTAAAATGACATCATAGGAACCTAATGGGGCTACATAAAGATTTACTTGCGTCTAGAAGTTTGGAAGTTCTATCTCACTACAAGCCAAATATTTCTCAACCTTACGCTCTGCCCTATTTCCATATTCTACCATCCATGGTTGAGACATATATCCAGGTCTAATAGATAAACGAGAAACAACTCTAGGATCTATAAAACATTCAGTAGCTCCAGTGTCAATCAAAATAGAAACATTTTGGCCAAAGAGCTTACCGGCCAACTAGATCGGGGTAGCCTGAAAATCTTCCTGTCTACGATCAACTGCTGCATGAATTTGATGCTAAGTTTGGGGACCCTTCCCATCTCTATGATCTGTACGTTGAGGGAATGAACTGACATAATGGTCACCTCCACAAGTGAAGCAACCACCCACTGGCCCTTTCCTACCCTCAGACTTGTTCCTCCTGTTGTCATTCCTATTGTTGCCTCTATTCTGATACTGAGCCCCATGGTTGTTGGTATTTCTGTCTGCATTCCCTCTACCTTTACCTCTCATATTCTGAACCTCCTGTCGTCCAGAATCCCTAGGTTGATTGTCCTGGATTTTCCTCTTAAATTCTTAAGAGGTATTAGTTCTCTGATTACCCTTTACTGAAGATACTTGCTATAGTTTCTACTCCTACCTCAATGCCTTCTTGAAAGCAAAGTCCAGAATTTCAAGCTCATGCATGTCAATTTCAGATCCAATCTCAGGACGTAACCCAAGAATAAACTTGCGGGTTCTAAACCGCTCATCCTGTTGGTACTGTGGCACATACTCTCATGATACTGGGTAACAGACAAAACCCCCTGTATCAGGTTCTGGAACTCAGCCACTTTACGGTTATAATATAACTATGGTAACCACCTCTTAAATAAAAAAGAATAAGAAAATCATCCCAAGAGATCTCTCCCGGATGCATCCTCTTTTCTTCCATTTCCTTATTCTACCATGTACCAGCTTCCCCAGTCAACTGAAAAGCACCCCACACTGCTCTAGATTCGCCAGAAAGATTGCGAACGTGGAAATACTTTTCTGTGGATACAATCCATGCCTCAGCCTCGTCACCAATAGTCTTACCATTGAAGGTAGGAGGTACGACCTTCTTAAGGTCCTTGCTTAGTTCCTCTGCTATTCTTTCCCTGTTATTGGGTATTGTTGTAGCCCTATGATCAGCATTACATTTCATCTGTTCCTCATTCCTCATATCCTCTTCTTCTTTCCTCTAAGCCTCAAGCCTCTAATCCTCTTCCTGTTTACGCTGGGCTTCAAGTCTCAGATCTTCTTCCCTCTTCCTTCTCTCCTCATCACTTGGTCTAGCTCTTAGATTCTATTCCAGATTATCCTTACGCTCTCCTTGCTGCTGCAAGAGATTACCCTGCTGGATTAAGAGAGCCAAAATCTGATCAAGTCTCTGGTTAGATTCACCATTCTGATCATTGCTAGAACTAGCCCGTATACTATTCCTAGTATCCATGGTGTCATATTATCCCCTGCAACAAGCATAAGTACACAACTTAGCAATAGAAGACCCAGGTCCCAATGTTTAAACACTGCTCTAATACCACATGTAAAGACCGATTTTTTCAATAAAAGTCACATAAGCTAAACATGCTAAAATTTCTCCTGTGTCAATTTCATAGTCATAGTCGGTCAATGCTAAAGACTAATCGACCAAAAAGTTCAAGTAAATCAAGTAATCATGAACATAAAATTTCTATTTTTTCATATATTCATTTCAACATTTCATAAAGATAATACAATCAAGAGTAAGCGACCATACTGTTGAATTACAATAATTCTATGAAAGAATAATTACAATGTTCAATATATCAGGATGTCAAGCATCTATGTCGAATATCTTACATCATAAAGGAAAGATAAATACAAATACATCATGTACAAGACCATAAGGCCATAAAATCAATATCATAAATGTCATTGGACAACTGTCCATTTGCATGCTCCGGTCTTCTAAGCCATTGAAATCCTATTCAAATGAAAATCTCAAGACGAGAGTGTGGTTAAGGGGCTTAATCCACCCAACCAAGGAGTGGTTAGCTCCCCTGGGGCTCATCGTGAAATGAAGAGCACGCCGACCCTTCCCAAGAAGTCTATCTCTCGGCACTGATGGATCGAAAGGAATCTGGTGTGTCTATGATTTCTAACTACTTTCCATAGGTTTCTAAATACATTCTATTCACAGATTCAGGAAGATGAAACATAACCATACACATTTAAGCAAACATGTGTTACCAAGCTTTGGCCAAAACACTTTTAAAACCAGACTTCCATTGGCAGGTAATGCAAAATAAAAGTACCATTTCCTAGAATTCCACATCCTACACCTTCATTTTCAATTCTTTAAATACATTACAAAAATATACACACTAACAAGTTTTAAACTAAGGTCTAATTCCTAACTGCTAAACCCCTTCCTTTACTTTTCCAAAATGTTCCTTAACTAAAACAATTAAACACTACATGAAGGTGTTTCAACATAGAGAATGAGATATAATCCTACTCTCCATAAACCCTATGCAAACTAATAAGATATAACAAGTTCCATTCTAGCTGGATTCTAACAGCTACAACATTACACATATATACAACCATCTATTTCAATACGTACATGAATTTTTTTAAAGAGAATTGAAACAACAACAGTCCTTACAAAAAAAAAGAATTCTCAAAACAAGGTCTCGGTCTTGTCTAGTGTGTGAAGAATTTTTGCCATTAATGAAACATTGTTTACTGAACGATTTGGAGGAAATCTTAATAAGTAACGGAGAAATTCGTACTCAAAATCGATTTAAATTGTGTCAGTTATATTGTAAGAATGCATGGTGCACTTTCCACTAATGTTTTTTGTTTACTCTCGTGTTACCAAAAAAATTCTCAAGAGTTTTTATACTAAATGTATTAAAAACCAAAAAAAAAACGACTTGCTGAAAGTAGTTACACAGACCAAATTTGGGAATTCCAGCTACATTTCAATGGCTCATACATCCATGAAAAAAAAAAAAACGAAGATTAACTCTCAACAAAAGGTACATAATAAAGCATAAAATACCTCAGCAAGAAACGAGCGCAAAAGAAATCAAAACAAGAAGGTCCTTCTACGATAGAGAAGAAGTTATCCTATTACGTAGAGACAAAGGGTGTTGACAAAGATATCTAATTTCTAATTGCTATGCGTAGAGCACAAAGCAAACCGAAATCCAGTTAAAAAGAAATCATCCATTTAAAGACTTCACATGATGATCAAGATGGTTCAGCAAATTCGATGGTTTCTAATAAAATGACAACTACAATGAATTTACAAATCAATCTACCGAAAAGATCGTTTATATAAGGAAGAAACTATTTTGCTTGTAGCATATCTTATAATAAAAAGAATAGAAATAGGAACCTGGCTTCTGGTTCAGCCTGTCGATTGTTTCCTGTGTAGCTTTATTTTTAACTCCTCCTACCTGTGTATGCTCCAACTGCGTTCCTCCTTTCCCTTCAAATCTCCTCCTCCTTTCCACCGCAGTCAATAAATTTCCTCCTACTCTTTTTTCCACCCTTTCAATAAAAGAAATGCTTATTGTTTTTTTTTTATTTTTCCCCTGTTGCATGTGTTGTCTTCTTTTCTATATCTCTGCAGCTTTTTATTTGTTTTTCCCCTCCAAAGATCGATTTCCTCTTCTTAAATAAAATCTTGTTATCTCATGCAAACACCCGTAGAATAGAAGAGTCCCAGTCCAAGTTTACCTGCTGTGCCTCAGAAAATAACCAATACCCTTCCAAAGCTGCGGCTTTTTCCTTTATCTTTTCCCGTGTTTCTCTTTTTTTTTAACGCCGCCTCTTCCTTAACGGCCACTTATTTAATTTAACCCTTTGCATAACAAAAACTCCAGTTTACGAGGGTTTTCATGTGTACGGCTTTCTGTCTGTGTTTCCACTCTGAGCCTTCCATTTGTCATACCGCATTTACTGCGGGATCTCATTAGGGTTAGCCTTTAGTATGACTCCGGCCAACTTCGGCCCAGCAGTTACTGCTGGTGCTCGAGTTGAAGCTTCGGACTGCCATGGCGCCGCCTCCGAACAAACGTCCTCGCAAGTTCGTCCCGAAGGTCTTCCACGAGGTAACCCTGATATCATTCTTAACCCCCAGGAATTTGATACTGCATGTGAATGGCTAGAGAAACATACGCTAATTGGATATTTTGTGGGTCGTACTCCTCCTGAAAGTATCCGCAAGGACTGGGTCAACAAGAGCTGGACCCCTCATGGGGTCCGTCTTGACGGAGTGCAAAACCTCACCAAAGGATTTTTCCTTTTCAGGTTTGCTAACCCTTCCCAGGCGAACGCGGTTTTTAACCGTGGTCCCTGGACTGGTAGGTCCTCCCTGTTAGTCTTCCAGAGGTGGTCGCGAGACTTTACTGTCTCCGACAATAAAAAACTTAGGGTTCCCGTTTGGGTTGAGTTTCCTGGTCTCCCTTTGCCATGCTGGCCTTTCATTGAAGCTATTGCTAAGACCCTAGGCAAGGTCATTGTCATGGAACATGACAAGTTTTTCAATGCTCGTCCCCA
>MU225511.1:246760-287279 GCA_018584345.1 Thuja plicata | reverse complement strand
ATTATTTTCATTTCTTTTGATAAAAGTATCCATGTAATGAGTTGAGTAGTAGTACGAGTTCCTTGGCCCTTCTACTAAACTCATTTGAGATTTGTTAGACTAAAATGATTTGGATACAAGTTTTTCTAATGTTGCATCTCCTTATATTTCTTCTTCCAAGTGTTTCACTATAGTTGTTAATAGTGCTAATGTTCATTTTCTCTATTGGATATAGAGTATCAATCTAATAATAATCTACATTGCGCACTAATAAGACGTGAATGGATTAATTCCATTGTCCTTGAATATTTAGCTCCATTATTTGGTAGAAGACATTGTAGAGAATGTGAAGATGTTGAAAATTGGAATCAAGTTTGGTAGAGGTTTTTAGGATTTCCTTTCAAAAAGCTCATCAATGTAGTCAATACTATTGAAAATCTCATAAATTCCATGTTGATTTCACTTTTTTTCCAAAGGCCTATTAATGGTACAAGGTTTCTAGGACTAAATTTGTATAAATTATAAATTAACCATTTTATTATACCATTATCTTTTTGAAGTGAAGGATTGGTAACACTTAACCACACTGTATGACTCTATGATTTGTGTGTATTACAATATGATATAATAGTCAAGACGTGATGTTTTTTTAGAGTTTCTAACTTATAAAGTTACAAGTATGTATCCTTAAATTTTTTCTTCTAGGTATAAATTTTGATTTTTCACGGTGATGATTTGTATGATACAAGACTCTATAGGCATTACGTATCCTTGTATGACCAATAAACGATGTTAGTATGATTTCACTATTGATGTTGACTGTATAGTATGTGTGATTAGAGAAATCCTTGGATAAAGGACCCAAGTTCTCAAATTTTATTTGTGTTTGGAGGCATAAGTAGGAGTCAATTATATAGATAACGTTAAGAAATTTTATAAATGATTAAATGAACATATTTTGTTTGATGCGAATGTTGAAATAATTGATACATTTTCATTGTCTCTTTTGTTTTGGGAAATTGTTTGTCCTTGACTTGGTAATCTAGTTAAATATATAATTTTAGATAAAATATGATGCCTTATGTCCATGATGGGGTAAAAMATTGGATGCCCTTAATGGTCTATGATGATTATATATGAGTGTGTTATGTGATTAAGTAGATATGTGAAGTATTAGCTCATTGCTTTATTTTCCTTAATTAGAATAAAATGTGTGTTTTTTCAATGATTTTTGAAGAAATAAAAGTTGGCATAATGTATTATTGTTCTTTATGCCTTATTTGTATTAGTTTAAGTCATCTTGATGATAGATGTTATTATCTCATGAGAAAAGATGAGATTGAAATGCATATATTGCATGTTCTCATATGCTCATATGAACATGAGATTGGAAATAAGAATGTCATTGGTATTTTGTGCTATGTGGAAACAATGTAAATTGTGGAAAGATGAAATGAGAAATATGGATCTAATATATGAAGTTATTATGTACTCCCTTTTCAATGCGATAAAACTAGTACCAGTGCCCATATTGGGTGTTGTATAAAACCAAAAATTGTAGTGTGCACCCAAGGGGTGGTATAATTAAGCACCCATCTATGGAAGTTATGTTTGTATATGGCTATCAAAGAACCATACCACTTATGTGTTACTTTCTTTATTGTTTCCCTATTGAGTGCCAACCCAAGGCTTGTAAATAATTTAATATTTAAAGGAGTAGTAATTGCTACCAATTTCTCGAGTAGAGTAAACAGTGTATGAATAATTTTGGCACGAAGCGACCTTAGCTTCTACTATTTGAGGAATGTGATAATCATTAATTTCCTCTATGAATTAGTGTGTGAAGGGGTAGTATAATAGTAGCATTACACTTCCTTGGGTAGAATGGACAACGTATGAGTAATGGCAGCACAAAGCAACCTTATCTTCTACTACTCAAGGAAGTAATTAATAATTCTTGTTATGATGGAACCATATATGTGGTTCATAAGTGCTTAAACCAATCCCCACATTTATTGAGCATAATACTAGTACTCAGTAAGAAATTCTATGGACAAATATATGATTAATGGATACCCACATTTCTATGTGGTTCAACATGTGCAGGAGATTTTTTCTCATGTTGTGATGGATACCATATTTGCACATGTTCCAACATAATATAATGAGTATGATGCCACACCCCACTAATATTATAACACAGTGTGAAGTGATGATGTCATGTTGCTAATGTTAGGTCCAACCTGGGGACACAATGTCTCCTACATAGTTATGTAAAGTTGCAATATATCTATAGTAAGTATTCCTCCTTGATGCATAGTGATATGGAGACACTTGCATTCTTATAGAGAGGCACCCATGGTTATTCAGTTGTTCAGGCATCAATAGGCATATGGGTGACCCCTAACCATGTATACTTCTAGCTACGATGATGACCTATGTGAGATATTTCTATATGCATATAGTGTCTCGCACATGCCTTCTTTGCAAGGAACACTGCCATGTGACATACGACTAGTGTGTGTCTTCTCCACTTGGTGTATAATCTTGATGAGTGCATTGAGTGCTCATTTTATACCACCTGATGTGGGGTTTTATTGAGGTAAACACCCTATGCCATGTGGATAGTGTGCCTCTAACACACCACATGATTGGCTATTGAGATAGCTTGATGATTGTTCCCTCCTTCCCTATGAGGTGGCTAGATATAGTCACACAGTAATGTAATGTGTAATTTATGATTATTTCCATCTTTGTTTGTATAGACCAACAAGAAAAATATTATCTTTGTCTATGATGGTTTAGCTACAACTTGTGAAATTTATCTTTAGTTTAATTTATTGTTACAAATTCTTATATTTTTCTTATCTTATTATTAAATTAGATAATTCATTTTCTCTTATTTATAAAATTTGGTGGCTAATCTAGTTTCTCTTTGGTGTTTTCAGATGTTGATCTTGTGTTGTGATGTGATTCCTCACCAAGGATATATGAGGAAGACTTGGTGAGTGTATACGACAAAATAGACATGGGGAATCCTTGAGGATGGGGGTGTGTGAGGTTGTTATGTAACTAATATCCACTACCTACATATGTGTGGTGTTTATTTCTTGGAGGATAACCACCTTACATAAATAAGGAATATGACACATGGTCTTGTACGAAGGGTCTCATTATGTGTGTGTTCCAAATATCATCAAGCTGTTGGAAATACAAGAATGGGAAAGCAAGATACTGAGAGGGGGGGGTTGAATTAGATCTTCAAAATTAAACACTTAAAACAAGTCAATCCACATTCATATATAAATGAATCTAATGTAATCTCAGATAGCATCCACACCATGAAATAAGTAACACATAACACAACAATTTGGTAACCCAGAAACCCAAATAGGTAAAACTGGGGTGGGGATGACACCCACAAAAGTCTTCACTACTATAGTAATAAAGTGTACCTATTAAGGTTACAATGTTTGATTACAAAATGTAATCTACCCTGTTAAAGGTCTGCTCTGTTAAAAGCTTCAGATCATTACAATCTACCTTGTTAAAGGATTTAAACTTACAATGATGTAAGCACTCTGTTAAGAGATAAATAAAGGCCTACTAAAACCACTCTGTTAAGAGATTTTCACCTGATACAATGATTAGAAAGTCTCAAGTACTGATCCTTCAATTTGCACTATGATGCTGATGACGGATCTCCTCTTTTCAGTATCTCTTCTGATCTTATAATCTGATTTGTCTTTACTTTGTTGTTCACTGTGTTATGCTCTGCTTGATCTTTGCTTATGAACAAAATAACCCTCTGTACATTTCATCAAAATGTAGTCACTTCAACAATTCCTCTTCTGCCTCTTGCACATACACACACACTAGGGTTTTGAAGCAATCTAATATATCTCTACATATCTGACAGTGAGATCTAGATCAACGATCAAGACCTAATATCCATGCCTTGATGGTAAAACAATTAATGCTTAAAATGAGTCATGCATAGGATAAAATAATTAAATGCATAACTAACTCTGTATACAAATATTAAATGCACACAATGTCAGCCCAAAAGGGTTATACAAGTTGACTAGATCACTTATCCTTGAAGTTTGTATCATTCCTGACAAATATACAAAAAATGTTCTTCTCGACACTTTGACTGTCTGTTGCTCGGCATTCAACATCTCTGTCTTAACTCGGCTCGGCAATGTAACTCGGCTCGACAATGTTGCTTGGCCTTGCATAGTTTTAGCTCGGCCATAGTGATGCCAACTAAAACTTCCTAATGAAATGACTAAGTGTTGGTCACTAATCATAAACATAACTTAGAGATTAACAATCTCCCCCTTTGATATTAGTGGCAAAAACACTTATCATAACTTCTGTACATTTCATCAAAAGTATTGCCTAAGTACACTAATTACTCCCCCTAGGAATATACTTATACAAAAAGTTTTACAATGCCTTCAAAATGTATATACAAGTGTACCTTTGTTGTACTGATGTATCCTTTCATAACTCTTTACCAACTTCTGTACTAGCTTCCTCCTTCAGTAGTACTAACTTCCCCCTTGTTTTTGTCACTGATTGCTGGTGGGGTTAAGTTGTACTTATCCAAAAATTGCTTATGAAGCTGCAGGGTGGATTCAAATATTGTATCCCAGCTATCCTTTGCAACCTTCATAACTTCTAGTTTTATTTCTAGCTCGGCAGCTAGACTCACAAAACTTTATGTAGTCGATAAATTAGCACTGCTCTGTGATAACTCCTTAGATTTTGAAAGTTCCTCATGTATTACCTCCAAATGAGGAAAAAATCTTGTCTATATAGTTATCAACTTGGCCCTTATGCGACCATCTTCAACCATAAGTTTGGCTATTCTCCTTTGTACATTTATCATCTTATTAAAATGTAAAGAACTGGAGGTAGTATCTTTACCTAAAGTATTACCAGTTGATCTCAAATCTAACTGTAGCTTTTCAACAAGCTTTAAATTATCCTTTGTGAAAAATTCAACATCACATAATTTCCTATACAAAGAATAAACATTGGTTGTAACTTTCTCTAAAGTTTCTACAAGAATAGAAAGTTCAACCTGTTTTGTTGCTATCTCTCCTGAGATCTTCTCTAGAACTTTGCTCTCAAATCTTCTCTAGGACCATTGTAGAAGCTTCTCATTGTTGTCCATGTCCTCATCTATTAATTTCTGTACAATGGTGATGAGCTAATCAATGATTGGAGCTTGAGGCATTTCATCCTCTAAGTCTAATTTTTTTGTAAATATATCTTTGATGTCATGCAACACCTGCTTTTGCTTTTGTTCTATCTTCATCTCTTCCTGTCTTTTCTTCCTTTTAAGCAACTCTTGAAGAGTCCCAATTTGTTCAAAAGATAACTCATTTGGATCCCATTGTGGAATGACAATGACTTCATCTAATGTTACATCTAGAATCAGAGACTTCTTCTTCAAGATTTTCTTCTTTTTCATTTCTGGAGAATTTATGCTCGGGAGCATAATGTCTTTCCCTTTGATAGTTTCTGTATCCAATGCCTCCTTTAATTCTGTCAAAATAGTCTATGGATTTAGCATACCACTAGTTTTAGGACCTATGGGAGTGGATGATGCAGAGTGTGGTAGATCAACCAAAACTTGTGCTGCCTCTTCTTCTTTAGGCTTATCAACAAATTTTGTTGTTACAACTCCACTATCTAAACCTGTCTTCACAACCTCTAAAATAGGTGGATCTTGTGAAGTTACCTCTTGTTCAGTTGTTTGTTTTTGTCCTTCACCTTTCTGATCATTAACATCTTCAATTACTTCCTCAGATGATGTGGTCTTCCCTTCTTCTATATCAGTTACCTTAATAGGTGAATCAGTGTCTTTTCCACTCGGCATCTATTGTTCCTCAGCATTCAAATTGCTTGGATCATCAACTATATAATCCATAGGACTGTCTGTAGTTAGATCAACAATTTTTGTTGTATCTAATGCATCCTTGGTCTTGTCCTATTCAGTGGCAATTTGATCTTTGACTATCTGTGGTTCAGGGATAATCTTTTCTTCAACTGCTTGTTCCTTTGACTCGGATGTCCCTTTGTCAAATTTCTTATCTTTTGGAATGAGCAATCCAAAAATCTCTTTCCAAATTCTTGTGCTTTGCTGCACTACACCTTCAATGTCATTCTTCAAAATAGCATATCCTCTGAGTTTGGGAACAAATATTTTCTTGTAATCCTCAATGAATTTGGTTCGTTGTTTAGAAGTTAACTCAGGAATTATCTTTGCTAATGTTCCTTCTTGGATTTGTCTTTCAGTGGCCGGTGCAAACTCCCATTTGCTTGACAAAAATTCACATAATTCATCAGGCACATGATTTCCTATCTCTATAGGAGCCAATTTAAAGGTGTTCATCATGTCCAAGAGTGCTTCCTAAACTTTGTTCCTATCTTCTATTTTTAACATGCCATATTTGATGAACTTGAATGTTGCTAACCCTGCTAAATTCCTTAAAGTATCACATACCTCATCAATGCTTGCTGGTTTCTTGAACTGAGTTGTAGGTATGTTGTTGGGTACATATGTTTCTGTCATCTCGTCATCACTATCTGTCTGCAAATTTAATTTCCTTCTTGGTCCTTTTGCTGGCGCACTCGCCACAGCCTTAGGAGCAACCTTTGCTTCTTTACCAGAAGTACTTTCAACAAATTTTCTCTTACCATATGCTTTTGTTTGCACTTCTACTGGGGAAGTGACAATAGATGCTCTTGTCCTTGGATGATTAGTTGTAGGAGGTGTAACCTTGGGTTTTTCTCGGCTAGGCTTGGTTACAATAACAATTGATGGCTTCTTTCTCTTAGCCTTCTGTGCAACTTCTTCTGATGCATTGACTTCCTCCTCAATAGAAATATCCTCACCTTGTCTAGTGGACAGACCTAGAGGTGCATCCTCAGGTTCTTCATCACTACCCAAGCCAACCATTTTCTTCATATTTTTCATTATCTTCTTTCTTTTCCTCTCCATAGTTCCTTCATTCAAACTTCTAGAGATCTTAGCCTTAGCTTCTTCAAAGTTTCCAAATCTCTCTGCAGTGGTGTCAATTTCCTTGGCTAGGAGTGCAATGATGGTGGATGATGCATCATCAACATTAGTCTCATATGGAAATGGCTCCAAACATGTTATTCTAGGAATTACTGCCTTGATATAAGTGTTATCTATGTCAACTAGAAAACATATTTCTTCATAGTGTTTCTCCACTAGTGACTTAGGAATCCTAATCCTTAATCTCATTCTCTTCTTGAATTCTACAAAATAGCTACCCATAATGCTATTGAAATTGCTTCCTAGTTTCTTTATACATTCACTGATCTGGACTGTAATTGGCCTATCCTTTTTCCACACAATATTCCCTAGAGTAGGAAATGTATTCTCAATATAGAAGAATATACAAACTAGTAAAGAACCAAACTTACATGACGAGCTCTTAGCCTTTCTGATTGATGCAAGGTTCTCGGCTAACTGAGTCTGTTGTAGCTTAGCAAGATCATATGTGTGATTCTTCTTCACAATTTTCCATGCCTGATCAACTATTGTACAGGGAACACTGTCCAATCTACTGGACTGATAGAACTTGTGTGTAATTACCCTTACTCCAAAATCAAGTTCTAGATCATTAATCGTAGAGATATTCATACCTCTGTTATTCCATACTTCTCCAGTGTTCAATGTAATTTCCTCTTTTCTATTATCCCTCATGTTTCACTTTCCATTCACTACAGGATATCCAGTCACTTGATGAATCATACTCTTGGTGATCTTGACTAGTCCATTCTCTAGCCACATGCTCATGTCATGAACTTGGCTAAGGATAACTTTTATCCATTCATCTTTAAAACCTTGGGGAAAATCTAGGGCACGAGTTAACCCTTTTTCAGCTAGATGTTTGAATTCTTCCTTTAGAACTCCGTTATCACACAATTTACCATAGTATTTCCTCAATTCATTATCTCCCACTTCTCCAATTTTAACCATATAGCATGATCGAACATCATGAATCATAAGTACCTTGGGAGGAATGGATGAGAGGGCTCCCATCAAATCACTTTTAATTGCACTTTCTAAAATGGCTCAAAAGTTGAGAGGTTCACATTCATCACTCTGAATTAACTAAGTTTTCTCTTGTTCTGCCTCCATACTCTTGGCTAGTGTGGAAGAACTAGCAGCCATAACTCTGAAATTTAGGGTTTGAGAGATGGAAAATAGAATACGTCGGCAAGTGATGCTTCACTCTGTTCTCTATTCTCTGTTCACTGTTCACTGTTCACTTAAGATTTCTATCAGCACACTGATGAAATCTCTATTCCTAGCTCCGTTAGGATCAATTCTGCAAATCACTTCAATTCGCTCCGTAAATAGTAAAATCACAATGTAAAAATGAAGTGTCGAATGTTCATCCCTTTATATTCTTTGAAGGGGTAAAATTAGGTGAGCATTAAATGTTTTTCCCGTTGAATTAGTGCAAGCCAGCTGTTCTCGGCTCTAACACAACTTGCATCCCACTCGGCTCACTCCACTCAGCCTTTACAAAATTTCACTCGACCAACAAAACTCGACACTTACTAAAGAACTTGGCTTTAGTGTCCATGAATAGTACTCAGCACCTATCAGTGCAATTGACTCAACTCAGCATTTTGTCTTCAAATATGTCCTGGAGCATCTTAACATATGCAAATATGGACTTTTGTACATTTTATGTTAGGAACTGATGTTGGATAAGAATTTTAAATACAGTTCCTTACATACCTCTTTCTCTTAGTTGGAGATGATGTGATCACCTGATCCATTGGATTGGGTGACCTCGGCTTCATTAGCTTCACTGCTACATGGTTCAGACTTCTTAACCCATGTCTTGTTCATCTGTTCCCCAATTTGCTCAACAGTAGGAGCTAGTACTCTAGTTTTGCAATCTTTCCTTGTATGACCAATTTTCAGACAACTGTGACAGACTAAGCTTCCATTCATCCAACTTTTAGACTTACCTCTGAAATGTGTCCTTATGCAATTTTATGGAACATGTCCATACTCACCACAGTAATGACAACTATGCCATGTATTGTAATCCCAATTGTAATGATTGCCTTTTCTTGGTGATTTCTTTTGTGCCTTTGATGTCCATTTTTGTTTACCTTTAGATCTGCAATCTTGTGCTCTATGACCAAATTTGTGACAGTTATAGCAATTACCATTGAGTCTAGGTGTTTTTCTTGCCTTTGCCTTACATTCACGTGCTTGACGTCCAAACTTATTGCAGTTAAAGCAATAACCATTAAAGTTAGTGTTAGGATTGGACTTGCCATTCTTGCTTCAAAAAATGTTTGTTGTATGGCTTAGTTTTCCATAGTGGTGACAAATAGGTTTCTTGTTTCTCAGCTTTGCATTCTTTCTTTCACCTGTCTTAGAAGATTCTCCATCTTCAGTGGTTGTATGTTGTTCAATGTGACCTAATCTAGAAGAATCTTTAGGTCTTCTTGATGCTTCCACCAGTTGTTCAAAGTAGCTCATAGCTGCACTTGGATCATTCACTCTATTATTAATTTCTTTCTCAGATCTCAATTCCTCTTTCAATTGATTGTTCTCAGATCTAAGATTAACAATCTCCAAGTCTTTCCTACTGATCTCCTGATTCACAAGTATTAGTTGATTTTCCATGTCTACTTGATTGACTATCATGGTTTGCACATCATGTGTTCTTTCATCAATTCTGGTAGTCAACATTCTCTTTTCTTCTTCTTACATAGCCTTGTCATCTTCGGCTTTCTTTTTCTATTCAACAACTTCACACATCCTTATTGATTGGGATTCTTGTTCCTTTTTTATATTTTTGACTTCTTCACATAGTGCACTATTCTTTTCCAGTAGATCTATTTCTGCATCACTCTCAGTAGAATCTCCATTTTGAAATAGATTTGTGGTGTCCTCTTCCTGATAATGAGTGTCATTCATCTATTTGGCCAAATCTTTTCTTGCAGCCAAGGACTTCCTTAACTCTTGTCTTGCAGATTCAAGTTGTTGGATGCTAGTTGAACATCAATCTTTTGATTCTCAATGACTTTACACATCTTGTAGATCTCCATCTCAAGATCTGTATTCTCAAGCTGATTATAACCTTTTAGAGAACTAAGCTCTAATACCAATTGTTGGAAATACAAGAATGGGAAAGCAAGATACTGAGAGGGGGGGTGAATCAGATCTTCAAAATTAAACACTTAAAACAAGTCAATCCACATTCATATATAAATGAATCTAATGTAATCTCAGATAGCATCCACACCATGAAATAAGTAACACATAACACAACAATTTGGTAACCTAGAAACCCAAATAGGTAAAACTAGGGTGGGGATGACACCCACAAAAGTCTTCACTACTACAGTAATAAAGTGTACCTGTTAAGATTACAATGTTTGATTACAAAATGTAATCTACCCTGTTAAAGGTCTACTCTGTTAAAAGCTTCAGATCATTACAATCCACCTTGTTAAAGGATTTAAACTTACAATGATGTAAGCACTCTGTTAAGAGATAAATTAAGGCCTACTAAAACCACTATGTTAAGAGATTTTCACCTGATACAATGATTAGAAAGTCTCAAGTACTGATCCTTCGATTTGCACTCTGATGCTGATGACGGATCTCCTCTTTTTAGTATCTCTTATGATCTTATAATCTGATTTGTCTTTACTCTGTTGTTCACTGTGTTATGCTCTGCTTGATCTCTGCTTCTGAACAAAATAACCCTCTGTGCATTTCATCAAAATGCAGTCACTTCAACAATTCCTCTTCTGCCTCTTGCACATACACATACACTAGGGTTTCGAAGCAATCTAATATATCTCTACAGATCTGACAATGAGATCTAGATCAACGATCAAGATCTAATATCCATGCCTTGATGGTAAAAAAATTAATGCTTACAATGATTCATGCATAGGATAAAACAATTAAATGCATAACTAACTCCGTATATGAATATTAAATGCACACAATGTCGGCCCAAAAGGCTTATACAAGTCGGCTGGATCACTCATCCTTGAATTTTGTATCATTCCTGACAAATATACAAAAACTATTATGCTCGGCACTTTGACTATCTGTTTCTCGGCATTCAACATCTTTGTCTTAACTCAGCTCAGCAATGTAACTCGGCTCGACAATGTTGCTTGGCCTTGCATAGTTTTAGCTCGGCCACAGTGATAGCCAACTAAAACTGCCTAATGAAATGACTAAGTGTTGGTCACTAATCATCAATATAACTTAGAGATTAACACAAGCTACTAAGTGAGGTATGGATTATGGATATAGATAATATTGGTATTTTCCCTAGAGTAAGATATTGTCTAGAGAGGTGTGACTCTAATCACCTAAAAATTGTATAGCCAATTCAATTCCCCTAAAATCCTTCATCGAGCATCAAGGTTCATAGATTAATTAATCCTAGCCATTAAGTCAAATCAAACTTAAAAATACACATGGCTAATGATATTAATTAATTGAATTGATTAAACGTTCTGTTATACACTCAACTCACAAAAGGACAAGCAACTCAATTTCCTTCAATGAGCTCAAATCACATGGATAACTTAGGGTCCTAATCTCAACCACTCATTGAGGATTTGATCTCAACCATCAAATTCAAATTCAAGTCATTTCCCTCCAATCCACAAACTTGGAAATTTATAAATAAACACCCGATCAAGGCATTAGGAGAGAGATCTAGTTTTTTATAATGAAATTATGCTAATTTGTATCTAGATCATTCAATTTTTCTAGTCTTGCATCTATTTCTTATCTTAGTTCATCTAATCTTTCATCAATTCTATCTCAATTGCATCAATGTAGATGCATTTCTTAATGAATCTAGCATTTTAGAATTATATGTCACTGATCTAATGCATGTTCTAAGAGCATTAACATAATTAGGTTAAACTCTTTAAATAGGAAGCTATAAATCACTTTTTATTTTCATGCTTTGATTGATTCTTGTGCTAACAATTGAGTTAATGACTTATAGAGTGTCATGTTTATAGATTTATAGGTACAGGTGAATGACATATAAACACATACACATATTTTGGTGCCCACCGTGGGGCAGAGCCTGAGATTTTACCTCATTTTTAACAAATTCATGACATTTTAACTCTCTATTTTGTGTTGTAGATCCGCATTTGGTGAACAGGATCGCATCTGGTGAATAGGATTGCACCTGATAAATCTGGGCTCACATCCCAGAAATCTAGAATCGCATATGGGAAAGATTGCATGTGGTAAATTCCAGATCACATTTACTTTTCTTTATTGCATTTAGTAAATCCTTAATCACATCTGGTAAAGCATCACATTTAAGGAGATTCTTGAATCACATCTGGTATTTTGATTTGCATAATTAGTTGATTTTTAATGACTAATGGGGGAATTTGATGCATGTTATTGATTTTAAGAAGCCTAACATTGTTTGCAAGACATTTGATAGAGAATACATAGGCCAAAGATTGTGAAAGAAAAACATTCTTCAAATTACTAATGTGTGGTCTTGCAGATTGTGTACAAAAATTTGACCAAACATTGAATGCTTTTCTTAAATGATTTTGTAGGAATTTAATTAAATTTGAGGTCAATTCCCAATCTAATAAGAGGATAATGCTCTTTCCCTTCGGGAAAATAAAAAACTTTAAATTTAGATTTTTATTTGAGGTCAAAGTTAGGGTAAATTTACAAAGTGCATGATGTGTTTGATAGGAGAAAATGGCATGGATAGGAGAGTATGCTCTTCTCGCTACTGGAGAATCATAAATCTAGACTCCTAAGCCACAAATCCTCTTTACTTATTTGATCTTTAGAGGGCATTCCAATTGAGTAAAAAATATCTTGGGAATGACCCAAGTGAGGACAAGTGGACACCAACCCTTCCATCTCACTATAATCAAAACGTTTCCTTGAGATTAAAATCTTGAAAGAATTAATCAGTTTTGTCCTTTGAAGATTGATTATCATTCCTTAGACATTCTTGGATGCTGTGTAGAGTGGATCCACTTCAATATTTCTCTCAAGACTACACTCATCTAGGTATTCATAGGGCTATACACCTCAATATTTCCTTGTGCAAGTCTATGGGAGACAGTTATGAACGGATGCCTAAATTAAACACCTTCTACTAGTGACCACTTGAACTACCTTCGAAAGGTTAGTAATGCTTGTGCAAGGAAAATAGTAATTTCCCCAAGACACTCATCATATTTATAGATCCCTCCTTGATGTTACTACTCGGCTAATATGGCCTCCAGCATCCATTGCGTGTTGTTGGACTGCCATATTTTGAGGAGTCATTGAGTGTGTTCCTAAGCTAATGAGCAAGTATTTCTGATCTCAGCCTAAGTTGTAAAGGATAGGTGTGTTTGACATCTAAAAAACCTTTCTTGATGTGTGTGAATTCAAAACAAAAGATAATTACCTTAATTTATCACCTCTCATACAGTTACAAAAATTTGCAAACCTTCAGACTCACAAAAATTCAACATAGAAAACCTCTGACATTTGACAAATTTTCCTCACTTTAAAACTAAGTGGAAAATATAAACAAGTCTATCAGAGGCTCACATCTGGTATAGGGAGTCAGATTCAGTGAACAAGCTCTCATCTAGTTGATCCAGGATCACAATCGATAAAATTTTAGGATCACATCCCATAAAGTGAGGTTAGTGTAGCATCACATCTGGTCTGTTTAGGGTCATACCTGGTTGGTGGCATCTGGGACATTGAGTGTTTTAGCATATGTCATAATCTTGAGCTTTGCATTTTTAGATACCCATTTTGGCCCTCTTTCAGGTTAGATCATCAAAGTTATCCAATCAAATCCCAAAATATTGAAATCTATAAAAAATATTCTACAAAAGTTTACCCCAATTTGGCAAGGCGATAACTTTTGACTTGTTACTCGAAATCACGAACCATTTGCACCATTAGAAAGGTCTCCAAAAACTCTAATTTTAGTCTCTAAAATAGCTTACCTTTGGCAACCCAATTTAAATACAGATGAAAGTCTCAACTCCCAAAAATGATCATAAGACCTCAAAAAATGCAAATTACTAAGACCTAAAAAAAAAATTTAAAAATGAAAAATTAGCATTTTTTTATTTTTTTGCTCAAAATGATCATACATGCTCATGGTCTCCTAGATACATCAAATTCAAGGTCACAGGAGACAAACATCATCGCAAGATACTATACTTGTTCATCAAGAGACTCAAATCAATATTACAATGGCTAAAAATAAATGGGCTAAACCTTATAATCTTAACAATGAGAAGGAATAGATCCTTATTGCGGCCCTATATAAGAAAATTCAATCTTTGAAATCTGAAATTTATTACTTTAAGGGAGAAAAGGATACAACATCCAAAAAGTCCTTGTTAAGATCAATCTTTCCTTTTCTCTATGATCATGAGTCATCCGTACTCCCCCTTTCTTCAAATAAAGAGACATCTAAGTACAACAATCTCATCTTTGATCAAGAGACTACTTCACAATATTAGGAGAACCCAATCTTTCAACAAGAATCCTTTCTAAAAATTCATGACATTCCAATCTATGATCAAGAGCTCAAAGAGGACGTTACATCACATTCAACTGAGAGTCTTGACTATCCATCATATGACAACAACAAATCAGATCATCATGGTCTTGAATCTCAAATATCTTTGGTGAACTCTAAATGTTCAGTGGATAGATCATTCACTCCTTTGGGACAATCTTATGAATCATCTTTTGAAGAGCTTCTTGAAAATAATCTTATCACATTGCCTCATGTCACTTCATGTGGAATCTCATTTGTGAGTACCTACTGTGCATATCATCAAAATAATGAGCATAAGACTTCAGATTGTGCGGATTTGAAGTGTAAAATCCAAGATTTAATTGATGATGACATAATCAAAATTGAAATTGCTAATGAATCATCTAATGAAAAATAAGATACCACTATCAAGATTGATCTACATCATGAACCCAAGTCTAATAATGGTTCTTATTAAACTTTTAATCCTTCCAACATGCATCCATCTTATAAAGCAGTGAAGCTAGCCAAAATTCCTCCATTGAACAAAGAAACTAATGCTTTCCATGTGCACTATGTCCACCCTCAAGGGCTACCTCTAAAAGAGATCCAAGCTAATATGCATCTTGCTGCAAGTATATTCCACACTTCCAAGATTAAAGAACCTAGGATTCCATGTGCTTCAATGCCCATCATTCCTATTCCAAATGATCATCTGTCAGCCCTTCAATAATCCCACATATAGATTAAAGCTCCTACCTTGTCCTTTGAAGTGGCTCCATTCTAAGAGGATAATCCAAAGTACGAAGAAACAAATGATCAAGATCAAGACATTATCTAATCCCCTCCAACATTTGACAAAGATCCCATATCCCTAGAATCTTGATGATCCCCTTGTATCCTTTCATTTCTTCCAAGGAGATAATCCCCCACCTCAAGAGATACATATCCCTCCATCTCCTAAGAAAGATCAAGATATTCCTTCCACTTCTAATTGGCCTATTGAAAATCAAGAGCAAGGTACTCTTTTTACATTATCCAAAGATCCTTGTCAAGATTGGAGTGTTGCATCATTTCCTTGTCATACTCCTCCATATCCACCTCAAGAAACCATTATTCTTTCAAATCCCTTGACAATAAATTCCCTCAAGCTTCATCGGTTCATATCAGATTTTATCCTTTCAAAGTTACTCATGAGCCTATTGATATAAAGATGAATTATAAACAAAAGAGCCTTGGTCATACAACTCACTCTATAGATGTTGATATCCCTTCCACATCTTATTCCCCTCCATTTGCACATAAGCATCAGCTATCTCTATCCTCCAAATCCATCCTTGGTTTGTATATCCCAAAGAACAGCCATCATAAACCTTCCATCTATATTGGGTCCTTATATCCCTCCATCCACTTACCCCATTTCCTATCAAGATCCACAAAGACATGCATCCTTGAACCCTCCATACCATCTCATACATTTGAACTAGCCATATTAGCCTTATTTATCCACAATTCCCAAGTCTTTTGGAAGCAATTTGGATGTCAAAGAAAGAAATCACAAATCCAAGAATCCACGTATATATCAAGATCACCATGTCCTATCTAATTGACATGTGAATACAAAGAAAAAATGAATACTAAAGAGACCAAAAAGGTCCAACAATAAAAGAATAAAATTGAAGAAAATATGGGTTCCTAAATCCATCATTGAAGAAGTTCCTGTTAAAGCATCCAAAAGAAAAGAAAAATTAAAATCTATGTGGATTCCCAAGTCATTCTTAAAATAATTGACTGCAAAATAAAAATCCAATTTGGAATCAAAGCTTCCAAAGGCTTCCACTCCATCTCCTTTAAAAAAATTGCATATTCCAAATCTATTTTGGATCCTCATATCCCAAAATCCATTACTTTGAATAATTCACCAATGTATCCATCCATCCTGGGTCCTTGTGTACCAAGATCCATATCCATTCCTACATTGAAACCTCAAGATATTTTACCCTCTTTTCCTCTATCAATCTATCTCCCTTCAAGGTGTGTGTCATTGTTGATCTCATCACCTTATCCATCTACATCTAAGAAAACCTATCAATACCATCTCCAATATCCCGCACCTACCTGCTACCCATCCATCCCATATCCTTCTATTCCTTTGATGACATATTTTTCCATTAGTATAAAGGGAAAATAGTTTTGAACCGTCAGTAACATCAACACCAAAAGACAGGTTTACAGTACAACCCGATAGACAACTTCACAAGGGAACCCGATAACAAAGTTTATAATGTAACCTAAAAGAGCAGGTTACAATGTAGTCAATCAAAACAAGTGGATGTGATGATGATTGTAGCCAAAGACACTTCTATTGATTAGAGACAAATTTTTATTCAGAGGGACAGAAAAAGATGAAATCAGTTACCAAGATCAAGATCCAAGGCTACCGAGAAGAACATAGGTATTAATCAGTCACTATAGCTGACGCATCATATTGTAATATTTAATAGATCTTTAATCAACAATTATAGATTGCATATACTCAGGTCAATAACTACTTTTGACTACATTCTAACAAGTGTAGCAAATAGAAGAAATCCTTTGAGAAGAGGGATTTAACAATCCTTTGTAAACCTCTTAACCGAGTGCACACTAAATAGTGTTGCTAAAGCTCTTAACAGAGTAGACCTTAACCAGTATAAACATGTTTCTCCTAATAGGGTAAGATCATCAGAAGTGATCAAACTTGTAAGCCTTAACCAACCCCTTCCATTCTGTAGATAGTGAAGTTTTGTGGGTTTCATCCCACCACAGTTTTTACCTTCTAACAGGGGTTTTCTGCGTTACCAAATCCTGTGTCATGTGTCATTACATTTCATGAATATTTATATGAATGTTTACATGCAAATTAATTTTATGAACTGATATAACATGCATAAGATAAGAAGAGAACATATGGTCCGTATGAAATGAATTTATTATTAAAGGATTAAGGTTAATTGACTAAAAAGTTTTAAGGGTACTGATTCACCCTTTCCCTCTCAGTACACACCAGTCCATTATTCCAAAAATTGGTATCAGAGCTAGGCCTCTTATTTGGAAAATTTTAAATCACTTGAGACAAAAGATCATACAATGGAAAGGTATAAGCTAGAAAAGAGTATTGAGAATCAAAAGTTAGAGATACAAATCTTCTATGAACAATATAAAGAAGCTAGAGTCAAGATGAGAGAGCTACTGGATGAAAGAAAGGTAATGAAATATCACTATAATGAAACAGACTATCATGAAGAAGAGATACCTAATTTATTTGAGTCATCAGGATCTACATCTTTCAACACATCAGACACATCTGAAGGAAGCATTACAAGTCTAAATGAAATCAATCAACATCTAGCTAGACAAGTAAAATCACTTCAAATCAGTTAAGAGACACAGATAGTAAGAATGATTGAGGTTATGAATAATTCTAGACAAGATGATCAAGAGAGAACATTAGCTATTGATGACAGGAGGAAGATCACTGAGAAGCTACAAGAGAAAGGGTCAGAAATACAAAGACTTACTGAACAATATCATGAGATCACCAATTAGATTATTCTTATGAGTCGGGAGGCAAACCGAATGAGCATAGAACTTAATGGGAAATTTGAAGCTATTGGTGAGCTAAGAGAAGAAAATGAAAGGCTGAAGCATAAAGTAAGGATTCATCAACATCACATTGATATGATCAAGAGAGCTGAAGAAAGTACCAAAAGAATAGATGACTTTCTGGATGGACAAAGAAGAGTCAACAACAATACCGGACTAGGGTATACCAAGCATAGAGATTCACCATACCAAGCTAATCCAAAAGATGTATATACAAATCCAAGACCAAGGAGGTTATCATGCAATCACAGTGGAAAACCAGGCCACACATCAAATGTTTGTAGAAGAAAAATTAAAAGTTTTCCTAAATCCACATCTTCATTCATAGGAAACTACTATAAATGTAAAAAGAAAGGGCATAAATCCTATGCATGTAAATCTGAGGTGAAACAACCAAAGAAGGAAACCTAAATGGAAAAATATTGTCCTACTTGAAAAATGCATGGCCACACATCTCTTGAATTTAGGAAGAAGAAAAAACAAGCATGGAAGCCTAAAGAACAAGAAAATTCTTATCAACCGAATAGAGTCGGGAACTCATATGTTTGGGATTACAACATGTAGTAGATATGGACACATAGTAGAAAACTGCATGAGAAAATGGATGAGAAAGTCTAGAAGCTGGACTAACCCTGGAATGGCATGCTTACATTGTCATAAAGTTGGTCATCTAAGCAAGGACTGCAGAGAGAGAGTGACAGAGACAAGCACTCTTCCCAATGGAAATACCATTGAAGATATGAGGAAGATGAGAAACAAAATGTGGAGGAAAGATACAAACATTGATGATGTTGTACCAAGCAACATAATTGGTGGCACCTTATCCAATTGATCTGGTGACATCACCACCCCCACCTAAGATGAACAAGTAAGTATGGAACTACACTATACCAATCTATACTTTACATCAGTTCCATTATACATAGATAAAATTCCAAACTAGCATGACTAAAGATGCACTGTGGTATTACTTTTTATGATTTTATGGATACAATTTCGTCAGTCAATACATACCAAGAATCATCAGTGTACATATAAAAGCCAAGTTGTTAATGTTACCCAATACTCATCAGTAATCAAGTGAAAGACATTGAAGTCTTCCCCACTCATCGAGAACCATCCAAAAACATGTGAAAGGTTAAGTGAGCTGTCATTAACCTCGAACTAAAAGTTTGTGTGATATCTGAGTGAATCTATCTTTGAACACCAAAAAGTGGGTAGAGAATTAATTGTGCCACTTGGGGCATCATCTATAAAATGACAACGAATACCTCATTTCATACACCAACATTTGGGAGCAAAGAGCAGAGCGACCAAAGGTGAAAATATTGTAGAGAGATTCACGAGCACCTTCACAACTACTATGAAATATTATGATCTTCAACAACTACATCAGAACAAGTGAGTAACTATAATCACTGAGCTCACATTTTTTTTATGCGAAAAGCCCTAAATTCATGAAATCATGGCAACCACATCCCATGTAACCAAGATCAAGAACACCGAGGATAAACAGGTTAATCTGATCAAGAATTCCACTTGTCAAGAACCTAAATACAAGTTCTGTCCAGAGGTTTCTTCGCAACCCAATGATATTGGATCATTCTCAAGCATACCACCTAGGTTTTTTCTCTTTGAGGATGTTCGAGCATACATACATTGCAATATCACTGAGATAGGATATCTCAAGGTTGAGAAAGCTTACAAGAAGCTTTGCACAAACAGAACCATCAAGGATTAACATAAACACATCAAGGTGAAAGGGCTCACAAATTCCCTAATGTTCTCAAAGGATTTTAAAACTGAGTGGATCCAGATAGTGCTGAGTAGAGTGCATGACCAAAAGATGTGGCTAGATGAGCCAAAACAAATCACTAGTGATGTGATACATACGGTGACCGGTTATCCTATAACTGACAAGGCCAAGGCACTCAAACACCCTCCTCGTCCTGATATTGAGAAGATGACAGGTGTAGAATGGGATGGCAGAGGATTGAAGGTAAATTCCATCAAATATCCTGAAATGAAATTTGGTGCATGTGTGTTGGGATACAAGATATTCCAAGCCAGCAGGATGAACAAGATTGCATGTGGAGCAGTTGACACTGCCCACAAGATTGTAAAGAAGGGTCTACAATTGGATCTATCTGAGCTTCTATTGAAGTATCTAGATTAGAACTTGACAAAAATTAGGTCTACAAAGTCCAATTCATGTAAGTTCAGATCACTTCTAATGTGCATGTTTTTGTACTTTCAAGACTTCTTTACATCTATCGATAATTTAAACTGAAATACTACCCGACCAATGACAATTCAAATCAGTGAGTTCGTCAAGTCACTATGTGAAAACTTTATATCTATCATGGATGAATATTTCACTGGATTCAAGGAAAAAATATAGAAAAGGATGAGGATACCAAAACAACTGGCAGAAAAATATAAGACTGATATTTGTTTTAAGGTGGACACCGATACCACCTTGATCAAACCAGGTGTACTAAGGACAACATGGTTAGCAACACTTGACTATGAGATCAACATAGATCAAGGTACTAATGCTATTGAAGCATTGTTAAATGAACCATTGGAAAAGTCACAACCAAGGTTTGAAACCTATGTAGAGGCTAAGGAAAGAATAAATACTAGCCTAGTTGTGAAGAAAATCAACATAAAGAAGAGGAAAATGGTCAAGACACTTGAAAAGAAGCTATCAGTTAATGAAGAAGAAACATAACAATAAGATACCAAGGGACAGTCACCCGTTGGTGAAGGAGGACAAGTGAGTGACTCTGAGTCAACTGAGTCTAATGCACCACCCCCAAAGAATCCAAGAACTACCACTACATCTTGGACAAGGAGTCAAACAACAAAATATGCAAGTTCATCACCCATTAAGAAAGGACAAGTGAGGAGTTAAAAAAGGAATCCTCAAACCGGAAAAACTTCAAAACCCAAGAGCAGAAAAAGACTAATCCAAACAAAGGAAGATATAGAGGACACTGAACAAGATGAACATGTAAAGAATAAACTTCCAACTACAATTCATGAGATTACTGAATCAATCATCAGTTCTGGTTCAATAACTGAGCCTAAGATTAGAAAATGGCTAACTCTAAATCCTAAGGATTAACACAAGATAGAAGAAGCCATCATCATAACAATGTGTAAATTCAAATATGTTCCCATATAGTTTGAAAATAAAATTCCACAAGAACTTCTAGATAGGTTATCGGCAAGGTGGAAATTTTCATTGAATTCTGAAAAAGAGATAAGGGAAAGATCCCTAGTTTCTGTTATGCCACCCGAATCCAAAATGGAAGAAATTAAAGAAATGATGAAGTTACATTCAAAGAAGTTCTCACCAAAATTGAGAGCCTACAATGTGTTATAGGGAAGCCTAACTGAGCTTGACAGAGAAAGTGAGGATATTTTGAGGAAAATAATCAATGTACCTGAAAAGGACGCAAGCCTTGAGAGAGTATTAGAACTCACCGACAAGCCTCATAATGAAGAAAAAGAGGCTACATCGAGCCCTGAGAAAATTATTATTAATGATGCAGAGGATGTCACTTCAGTTGAACTGAACATAGAAGCAAGTAAAGTAATGGATGAAATTCCTGAGATCTTGCAGTCTTTAGGAGACACAACTGATTTCACAATCCAAGATGTGACAATAATAGATATAACTGAATATCCTACCAAAGAAGCAAAGGTAGATAAGGATATCATTGTTACCTCTAAGAATCAAAAAGAATAGGACAAAACAATGGATGTTGCAGAAGTGAGTATACTGGGACAAATGCTATTATTGATACAGGCTATCAATGTCATCTCACAAAAGGAGAAGTCACCCGAGCATGATGCAAACATACTTGAGGATAAGGGTGAAGAGGAATAGAAAAAAAAAATGATGAGAAGAATGTAACAAATGAATAACAACAAGAAATAGATGGAGAGCAGAAAGATAAAGGTGAAGAAGACAAGCAATGTGATACCACTCCTAAGGATACTAAATGAGAAGTTTTAGATAAAGAAAAGGTTGAGGTGGAGACGTCCACACCAAACTGATAGGTAGACACCGAGCATCAGCTGAAAGGCACAACACCCTCAAAGCCTTCAACAAGTACATCATACCAAGGAAAGGAACTTGCTATGGTACTGCATATAGGTGCATCTACTACACTGTCAAAGAAGAAGAAGAAGAAGAAGAAGTGTAAACTGTTGTTAGTCGACTGACACTAAATGCATAACTCAGTTAACACTATAATCCTTCAATGCCCGACCCTTACTGTATAGCCTGAGTGAACTCGTTTAGAACTGAAAATAACTTTGGTCTTCTTCAATTCTTGATAGAGCTTGACATACACTGACTGTTCTTGGTTTAGGTATAGACATTTACATAACATCAGTACATTTGTGTATACATCAATGACAATACACAATTGCATAATTGTCTTCAACAATCTCCCTCTTTGGCATCGATGGTAACACAACATGTCATAATACAAAGAATTATAGAGCAACATAAACAATAATAGAAATTTATTATTGTCCTTAGCTTCATTTCGATTCTCATCTAGAAAACTCCCTTGTCTTCACAATCACTAAAGTATAGATTTCTCTCTCTTACACCAATCTTTGTTTCTGAAAAAATTTCTCCCTATGTCATCAATAATATTTTCCTTTAATAATTACTTTGGCATGACATCAATAATCTATCCCTCTTTGATATCCAAATGCCAAAGACTTTATCCAATGAAATTGTAGTGTACCTGATGTACTAATTCATATGCAATAAGCTCTGACAATCTACATCAACTTGTTAGATCTTTACTCTAGCTCGGTTGATGCATCACTAATGTGTCCATTAGTGAGCCTCAATTAGGGGAATCACCCATAGCTTTCCTCTAAGATACAAGAATGAATCCTTAGGTAAAATTTTTGTGAATATGTCTGTAATTTGTTCTTTAGTATTCACATATTCTAACCTTACTTCCTTATCCTGAACCAATTCCCTCAAGAAATGATACTTTATTGCAATATGCTTAGTCTTACTATGCATCACATGGTTCTTTTAAATTTTAATTGCACTAGTGTTGTCACATTAGATAATAACTACTTCTTTGATTCCCTCCTTCATACTTGACAATAGTTGTTTGAACCTGTAGACACCTAAAATTGACCAGGTGTTCTCTAATCAACCAAATCTGCATTTTTCATCAAATTGCTCCTAATCTCATCAAATTGCATCAAAATGGATCAAATTGACATTTATCAATAAAAATGGACAAAATCAAGTTAAATCAAAGGATTAATACACAATGACATCAAATAATCAAATATAAGCCTAAAAGGGACTAATCAAAATTATATAATTGATTTTAATCAATTAATTGTATAGTTTAAATCAAAAATCAAATTGAACCTATTCATCCCTACATGGCTAATTTAATTAATAGATTGAATTAAATAATCCTAATATGTTTCAACATGAATTTGAGAAACCAATGAGAATTAAGAACACAAAGCACATGGATCACTCCTCAATTTGAATCTCAATCACTCATTTTGAACTTTCAATCCCAATCACTCAAATTTGTCTTTTTGTCCCAACCTTTGAGACAATTTAAATTGTCCCCCCATTTGAAACCATTTGAAAGCCTCTCGCTCATCCATGGCTTAACTATGATCAAGTAACTCCACCCCCCACACTTGGGAAAATCCTATAAATAGAAGCCATTTTGAGAGCATTAAGGATCCTAGAAATTTGAATGCAAAGCATCAAACCTATTGTCATTTTCATAGCAATTTGAGCATTTTGAGAGATTATCATAGCATTTTTGCATCATGGAGATCATTTTGAATGCATGTGGATATGATTTTATCATGATTTGAGATAATTGAGCTAGATTTAGGCATTTATCTTCATCAAATTCTTGTTCTAGGACTGGCAATGATAGAGATTAAGGTTGAGAGCATTATCAACATGCTTAGATAGAGAGCCATTAGATGCTTATTGATTTAATTATAATTCTTGGCTTAAATTTCCATTATTTTTCCATAGAATTGTAGTTAAATAAACTAATTTCATGAAGGTGTATTTTATTCACACATAAATGTGCCCACCATGGGGATTTGAGCCTCAATTCATCATTTATTTCAATCTTTGTGTGTTTTTCTTTCACTTTTGTGATAATTTTGTAGTTTGCAGGAGAAATGACACCTACGAGCAATTTGAGCCTCAAATCATCATTTATTTCAAGTTTTGTGTGTTTTTCTTTCACTTTTGTGTTAATTTTGTAGTTTGCAGGAGAAATGACGCCTACGAGCAATCTAATGATGCCTGCCAGTAGAGAAGTAACACCTGCAGAATTATTTCTAATTATGTCTTAAATTATTCTACCACATGTGAGATAAAGGTTGACACCTACGAGCATAAATTTTCTCCTCTAACTCGAGAAACACTGCGTACGAGCTATCTGTCAATGCCTGTGATCAAATTTTGAGCGTAATTTACACTTTCTATAGTGCATGTCAATTTTATTTTAACACTTGTTCATTTTTAAATGTCGCGTGTTAAGATTTAAATTTTGCGTTCAAAGTTTTAAATACCAAGTAGTAATAGTTAAATAATGCATGTTAGCTATTATATGATGCCTAGAATTCACTGCATGTTATTGAGTTTAAAATGATATATTCTCTATTTAATTCTCTGTTATTTTGTTTTCTGCAGATGAATAGACACATTAAAGTGTAGAAGCCAGAATTGAGGGTTACAAGGCCAAACAAAGAGGTAAGGATCTTGATGAAATAATCTAAACAACTTCATAGTTCAAATCTCTTAGAAATTTTAGAGTTAGAAGAACAATTGTATGAGCATTATATAAAATTTAGTAGTGTACACAAGAAGAAGTTTCCTACTCTCAATTGATTTTATGCTTTAGGTTCTTAAGTTTGATTTTGGAAAATTTGATCAAAAGAACTTAGTTGCATTTTCAATTTGATTTCAATTTTTTCTTCACTTTATTCCTTTGTGTTGACTAAATTGTTGGTGGAGCTGGAGTGGGAACTATCGCCACTAGGTGATTAAGAAAAACAAGCATAAAAACCTCAAAAAAGCACCTAGCCTTTGCTAGCTAGAAAAGAGGTACTTTTTGAAATAAGCTTTCTTTCCCTTAACTTGTGGAAATTCATTTATGCCTAGTATAATTAGGAAAAACCCTATTATTGTCCATCATGAACAAAACATTAGGCATATTCTCTCAACTTTTCGAAGTTGATCAAAAATCCAAACATGTTGAGTTTAGGGTGGTAGAAAGAAAGGGAGGAAAATTAACTGCACATTTCAATTTCTAAGAACCTCCTTGTCAAGGGGTTGAAAAAGAGAAAAGTGTTTTTTAAGTGTTTGGAACGAAGAACAACAATAGGGATATGCTCTTCACTTTTTAAGCAAATCAAATTCCCAAACTTATTGAACTAAGTTCATTTTTTGCTTTCTTATATATGCTAGTTAAATTAGAGCTTTAGAGGGCCTGTCTCCCAACTACATCCTTACGAGGATGGTGAGAGGGGATGACCCAAAGTGGGAGACAATCACTTAAGCCACAATACTTCTGACCCACTATAAATAAACACACTCTTCCTTAATGGGTTGTAGTGACTAAATTGTGTGCAAGTCATCTTCACTTCCTCAAGTAGTCCTTCGGGATTGCGCAAAATTGTACTTTTGTGCATGCGGGAAGCCTAGAAGGGGGTAAAATAACTTGACATAGTTTAGAAAAAAGGTGTTAAATAAATCCCAAATAAGTAGAATGCTACCTTTTAGAGCCAAAATTTTAAAAGTCAAATCTAACTCTAGGTAGATTGCTTGGAATCTATTCTTGTGCTATACTTGTTAAAACGACCAAGAACATACACGTAGTGTTGTTTTAGGGACATGATACAAACTTGATGTGTGTGTTGCATTTGTATTTACTTTTCAAGAAAGAATATTATCTGTCAGACCTGTTCATACCCTTAAAACTTTTAAAATCCAAAAAAATTGAGAAAAACAACTTTGATCTGCTAAATGTCACGTATGAACATTTAAGTGATGCCTATAGAAAGTTCTGTGACACCTGAAACTTTGAAACAACGCCTAGAATAATTCAAACACCGCGTAAGTCACTAGAAAGTGATTCTTAGAAACTTTAAACAATTCCTATCAACAAGAAAACATCACCTAATAACTGCAGAGTGCCGCATAGACAAATTCCAGTTGAGACCTGTGAATAGTTAAGTCACACCTACAGACAAGGAAGTGATGCCCAATAAAACAAAGAAGGGAAAACATTGGACATTTTTTGAGGGCTTGGAGAAAATTGGATTTGATTTTTGAGTATCCTTTTATATTTTCCAACTGTTCAAAAGTTCAACCTAGTTAGAATCCCCATTATTGGACATTTTGCAAAATTATAAGGGATTGATCAATTTAAGTGAGAAAGGCAAGATTTTATGCAATTCATGTCCATATCAGCTTTTACTCGATCTCACTATATCAAAAATACCTTGCAATCAGATGGTTCATATCTAAGGCAAGAAATTCCTTTTCTTACCGATACCTTCACTTCTTCAAGACCAATTTGAGAAACTACAAGGGAGGTATAACCAACTATGTCTTTCCCATTTGGAAACATGGACCCCAATCAAATTAACCACGTTAACAAGGATATCAATAAAAATGGAGGTGGTGGGGTTAATAAAAATAACAATGGAGAAGGATTTGACCCTAACAACCAAGGGTTAAACAATAATAAAAATGGACGAGGAATTGACCCTAACAACCAAGGGTTAAATAAAAACAACAATGGGGGAAATGTTGACCCTAATGATGAAGAGTAAACTAATGATAAGGTCAGAGAATCCATGCAAATCCCATTCTTCATGAGACTTATGGAGAAAGTGTTGGATAGAGATAGGGAAAAGTACTTTTTAGACCTAGCACAAGTAGGTCTCAAACTCCCTCATGATTATGATGTCAATCAACTCAAACAAAAAAAAGCTGAAGAAAATCCTATTGATGTCATGAATAAACAATTTAAATTATTCCAAATTCAATTGGACACAATGAAACAAAGCGGGGTTCCTAAACCCTTTTCCATCGAAGCTTTGTGTCCTTTTCCATTCAACAAGACCCTAATTATGGTCCCATTCCCAAATAATGTTGTTTTTCCTAAATACGACAAGTATGAAGGAGCATCCGATCCCCAAGATCATTTAAGGGAATTTCGTGCATTGAGCCTAGAGTAAATGCATGACACAACATATTTAATGAGGTTTTTTCCTAGAAGTTTACGAGGCATGGCAATGGATTGGTTTTCCAAGTTACCCTCTAGCATCTGAACTTTCGAAGAATTGGCCTCCAAATTTGTAACTCATTATTCCTACAATATCAAACATGAGGTTATGATGATAAATTTATGTAATACCAAGAAACGAGAGGGACAAGGATTCCTAATTTTTTTGCAAAGATGGATAGTAGTATTCGCTAGATACCCTCAAAGTGTACCTAAAAAAGAGAAGATGGACATCTTTATTAATAGATTGAGTAACGAGATGAAATATCGGTTAAGGTTACAATGTCCTAGGTCTTTCCAAGACCTAATTGAGAATGGGGTTACCACGGAAGAGGTATTGGTTAAAAGTGGAGAACTTAAGCTTTATAAGAACAACAAAAACAATACCTCCAAATTTAAACAAAATAGGAATCCTCCTAACAATCACCGATTTTGGATGAGGAACAACAATAAAGGTGTGGTCAATGATGGAGTTGTAGAGGAAAATAATTTGAAGGCTACCCCTTTTAATCTTACAAGAGGATCCACTCAAGCTAACAATGTGACTCAAGTGTTAGAGTAATAGTCTCTTGGGTTATTAATTAAATCATTATGATCTAATTATTAACTCACCTATTCACTCTAGTTGCTTAAGCTAACCTTAGGTTTTCCCTTTTAGGGTTTCATGATTCCTTTTATAAGGATTCACCTCTTTGCTTTTGATAAGGAGTTTTCACATCTCATTGTAATATCTAGAAACATATTGTTAATATATTATTTTCTTGTGCATATGATGTCTCCTCTGGCTTTTTGGCCTCCATAGTTTTTCTCCTGTCTTCTGTACTTTGCTTCTTCCATGTGACAGGTTTGCATGCAGGTGTTCTTGGGAGAATAGAGTTTTTCCTATTCTAACATGGTATCAGAGCCATCTTGCTGCTTGTTTGTGCTTTGTCAAAGTATATCAAAAGCTGAAGGTTTTTCTAGCTTTTCAGAAGTTTTTTGTGTGGATTTAGGGGGGACCTTTGTTTCTGGTCATTTTGGGCTCAAAAAGACATTACCGTTGCACTTAGAGCATCCAAAAACCCTAGAATCCATATAAAATTTATCTATTTTGGACAACTTGCCTCTAAGACAAAAAAAAATTGGTTTCCAGTGTCGTACAGGCACAAAAACTGAGAAAAATTCCAAAAAAAATCATTTTTTCAATGATTTTTGGCACTGCCACCGTGCCACCCCGATGCCACCGCCGCGCCACCCTCGGCCTACACGCCACCCTCCGGCCACCGCACCACCACCGAGACCTGCTGCCACCGCCACCACCGCACCGCTCGGCTACCACCGCCGCTCCACCCGCCCAGCAGGCTTTAGCCCCGCGGGCCCCTTTGCCCTCTAGCGGCAGTCACATGGGTGACTAGGGGTTTCGCCCTAGCCCCCTGCATGTGCCATGTGCCTAGGGGCTAGAGATTTTTCAGCTCCAGGGGCTTAAAACCTGAATTTTGGAGCCTTTTTGACCCTCCTTCACTGTTTTCGCTCTATATGGAGCATACGGGGGTATTTTTCTGACTTCCATATATCGTCAGAGAGCTCTTTCCGATGATGGAGGTTGGGGTTTTGGGTTCTGCCATTTTGAAAGTGTTTTTTTCTGTCAAAGTCTGATGTTTGGTTTTGCCTTCTGAGAGCCATATCTGGCTCATCCAAACTCTGTTTTTGGCAAACCAGATATCGTCAGAAAGCTGGTTCAATGAGCTTTTCAGTTGTAGGGGTCTTTTTTCTAGATTCTACTCTAGGTTCTCTCTCCTCCAATTTTTTCTCTTTTGCACTTTGGCAGATTACTTGGGTTCTACAGGTCTTGGGATCACTTCTTCTGATCTTCTGGCTCACTCTTCTTTCTAAATTCTGAGCATTGTATGCTTCTCTTCAGTAGCATTTTCTTTTCTATAAATGCACTGAGATAAAGTGCCTGCTTTTGCATATTTGGGTTTTCAAGCACCTTGTGTGTTTTTTGTACTCGCACTCAATTATAAAGTGTCATGAGGGGTTATGATGTTTTTTCATTTTGTGCTCATCCACCTTTGTCAAGTGAGCCTAACTTCCATGAAATTAGCCCATGTTGTGTGTCGGTGACACTGCCCTTTATCCTGTGCTTATACTTCTATTGCACTATTGGTGTTCCTGATTCTTCTTTCTACAAATATTTCTGGTATTCCATTTTAGTGTTCCTGTCAACCCTCTCCCTATTTAGCATTATGGGGGGGTTCACCTGTTGGTTCTATTGCTTCCCAGGTTTGATTGATCAGCTCTTCAAACTTTGTCTTCTCTACCTGGTCATGCACTTTTTCAGTGGGGGTTCCAGCAGTTACTTCTGACAGTGTTTATAGCTTGGTGCTTCGAAGATTCTTCTTGCGCTTTTTTGTTCCTTTCTTTGGGACTTTTCCTAGATTGGAGGCTTGGTTTCCTTCATCTAGTTTATTTCTTATACTTGGGTACCTGATCAGGCCTTGTTTCCAGGACCCTTCTTTCCTGCTTTCTGCAATAGTCTCCTAGGTTTTTGCTTCTCCCTAAGCTTATCTTAAGGGGGGTGTTAGAGTAATAGTCTCTTGGGTTATTAATTAAATCATTATGATCTAATTACTAACTCACCTATTCACTCTAGTTTCTTAAGCTAACCTTAGGTTTTCCCTTTTAGGGTTTCATGATTCCTTTTATAAGGATTCACCTCTTTGATTTTGATAAGGAGTTTTCACATCTCATTATAATATATAGAAACATATTGTTAATATATTATTTTCTTGTGCATATGATGTCTCCTCTGGCTTTTTGGCCTCCATAGTTTTTCTCCTGTCTTCTATATTTTGCTTCTTCCATGTGACAGGTTTGCATGCAGGTGTTCTTGGAAGAATAGGGTTTTTCCTATTCTAACATCAAGCACCCAAAGTTCCTTTCAACAATAATACCAACAATAATAACTTTGGGACTTATCAAGGGGCTAACAAGACTAAGCCTTTCTTTGCACCAACATCGAAGAGGAATTTCACTTGCTTGGGTGAACCACTTGAAAATGCATTAAGGACTCTTAGTGAAAATAAGATTATTGATTTACCAAGGGCTCAACCCTATGAACCAAAAATGAAGCCTACATGGTGGAGTGAGTCTAGCCATTATGAATACCATACGAATTGAGGACATAAGATGAATGATTGCATGCACCTAAAACATGTGGTGCAAGATCTAATTGACAATAGTGTGATTAAGGTAGAAGGACCTCAAAATAATGAAGATCACATGACATTTAAAACTCCTTTCTATAAGCATGAGAAAGGTGAATCTTCCAATGCTAACAATGGAGGAAACAATGGAAACAAATCAAGAGGCAACAACAATGTAAACTTTTCCCATAGCTATGACAATACTATTAATGCCCTATCCAGACATGATAGTACTATCAATGTGGTGGTAATCAAATAACAAACTAACAAAAAGACCTCTAATGTTGTAACTGGAGGCAAGTAGCAAGAGTTACCCTACAAGGAAGTGACCCTCAAACTTTTTTTCTTACTCCAACAACTACTTTGGCTAAACCAACAACTTCTTCAATAAAGCCTTATAGTTTGGTTGATCAACTACACAAAACTCTAGCCCAAATTTATATATTTGAGTTTTTGAAACTTTATCCTAACCACAAATACATCTTGGAAACATCCCTAGAGGAGACTAATGTTCCTATAACTTTGGAGGAAGATAAGTTTCAAAATATGGTAGGAAATCTCATATCCCCTCATTGCCTTTCATTCTTTGAACAAGATGATACATCTATTACAAACCCTCAAGATTTTCCCTTGCATATATAAGTTTTAATCCAAAGGCATAGGGTCAAGAGAGTTCTCATTGATGGGGGAGCTGGCCTTAATATTTTTACATTGAACCTTGTCAAGTCTTTAGGGTTATCCAAATCATCCATTGATCCTAAAATGAAAATTACCATTAAGGCTTATGATGAGGAAGAAAGATCTTCAAAAGGCATGATTGGTCTACCTATTCAAGTGGGACCTATCAAAAAAGACACCATATGTCAAGTCCTTGACATGAATATAAATTATAATATCTTATTGGGAAGACCATGGATTCATGATATGCAAGTGGTACCTTCCACCTATCATCAATGCATAAATTTTCCAAACATGGGTGAAGAGATCACAATTGGAGGAGATTCTAATCCCTTTCAATATTGCAACACATCAAAACCAAGTCATGAGTTATTTTTTCCTCACAATAGGGAAGGATTCATCCCTAATGTGCCCATTGAAGAAGCTAAAGAGTAAAGTTCAAAGTTAACATCAAATGCTACATCTACCTCAAACTCAAATCAAACTAACTCAACTAAATCAACTAAGGGAAAGGAGAAAATGAGTTATGAGGGTCAAAGTTAACATGATAATTCAGTTAAGACTTCTACATTAAAGACGGAAATTTTGAAACCTTCCAAGGATGAGAGAGAACAAGCCAAGAAGGACAAATACCAAAAGATGAATGAAGTGATGCATAACTTTGAAAAGTAATGTAGAATCAATTCCGAAGGAGTGGGGAAATATTATGTTTCCCTATTTGATTTTCCAACTTCTCCTAAGACACATAGAAAACCATAAAGTTCTCATCCACCTCACAAATATAACTCTCATTTTTTTAGAGAGAGTGAAAAATCAACCCTAGAAAAGGAGGACAATGAAGTGCTACAATGACTCGACAAAGAGGAAGATACTTCAAACAATCCCATGCAAAGAGTACAACACATCAACATTCAAACCAAGCAATATGGAAAAGGGTATCAGATTATGCAAAAAATGGGATACAAGGGATGAGGAACCTTAGGAGTCAGGAATAAATGATTTCTAGAACCCATTGAATTGGCTTGGAGATCAAAAGAAGAGAAATTTGGAATAGGTTATCAAAACAAAAGAGAAAGTTCAAGTCAAATGCATGATTTTCATGAACATGTACAAATGGTAGGATCCGAGAGTGAGGATGATTCCAGGTATTATGAGTGGGATTCCCTATTATAAGAGTCTTTTCATGATAAAGAGGTTGATGATATACACACTTATGCTACCATTCCTAATGTCACAAGTCAAGACAATGAGAATCAAGGTTCAAATTCTACACAAGAATCAAGTGAACCTCAAGAATCCAATATAGTTCAAGCATCTAGGAATAATAAATGAATAGGTGAACCTTGGGTACCTTTGTGGAGGGGTGATTCAAACATTGTATTTAATCCGCATTGATTCTTTCCCATGGAAATCAATGAGGAATCTAGTGAAGGAGAATTTGATCCTACTTCCATAGAACATCTTGAGGAAGCCCATGTCATAGACCACAATTTTCCAAATGAATCCTTAGCCCTAATGTACCACAAACTCATAGATTGGGGTTTATCCAAACCAAATGACTTATTATACTTTCCCAATGACCTTGCAATGGCCCAATATCTAAATTTTGTTGAGCCATCTTCTTCCACAAATGAATACAATCTGGACATAATGATAGAGGTAGGGATCAACCTCTCAATCCACAAAATAAATGAAAGAAATACAAAAAAAATGAAAAGGTCTAGTGGTGAAAATGACCATGTATCAGTGCTAGAACCTTAAAAATTAAAAATATCAGATGTTTCCAAAGGTGAAAACCCAACCGTGGAACCTAAGGAAGAGAGGTTGGATACCCTACCAGAAAATGAAGATGAAAGTTCACCCATCCTTATTGAACCAATAGAGAAAGTTAACATTGGTATAGAAGTGGATCCCAAGTTCATTCATTTAGTATCATCCTTAAGTCAATCAGAAAGGAAGGAGTTCATTGAGTTCTTTCAAGAAAAGAAAATTAACTTTACGTGGTCTTATGCCGACATACCAGGGTTAGATCCATGCTTTATAATGCACCATTTAAATGTGAGATCCGGTGTGAAACCCATAAAACAAAATTTGAGAAAGATGCACCCTCATGTGGCAATTTTAGTAAAAGAAAAATTGGAGAAGCTACTCGCAGTTGGATTCATAAGAATGATTGCATATGCAGAATGGATATCAAACATTATACCAGTCACAAAACATGACAAATCCATTAGAGTTTGCATGGATTTTAGAGACCTTAATCTTTCTTTCCCAAAAGATAATTTTTTGCTACCTAGCATTGATTCTATAGTGGACCTAACAATGGGTCATTCTATGTTTTCCTTAATGGATGGATTTAGTGGATACAATCAAATTTGCATAGCACCTAAAGACCAAAAAAAGACAGCTTTTACATGCCCATGGGGAGCCTTTTGTTGGAATGTGATACCCTTCAATCTTAAAATTTTCAGAGCAACTTACCAAAGAGAAATGACCACTATCTTCCATGATATGATGTATACCTTCCTAGGATAATATGTGGATGATATTCTAGAAAAATCACATGAAAGAAAGGATCACTTACCAATATTAGAAAAGATCTTCACAAGGTTAGAGCAATTCAAAGTGAGACTAAATCCAAAGAAATGTGCTTTTGGTGTGCAATTTGGCAAACTCTTACGTTACATTATTTCTATTGGCACCTGAAAATTCAGGCCCTCAATATGTGAAATATCAGGGAAGTATAAAAATTATTTTCTTTTTCATAAATATTTCCCTATTTTGGAAATTTAATTATATAGTTAAAAGGGCCTAGATAATCATTATTATCCTATTTTCATGTTTGTAAGAAAAAGATTTTAATATTATCTTTTAAAAGGTTAAGTGCATAAATATTCTTGAAATAAAATAAATTGAAGAGATAAAATAGGTACATAGGGTAAAAGGGTAGCAATCGAGAGTTGAACACTCAACCTCTCAAGCCATCCCTTTTTCCTGCCTACCTACCCATCCCCCCTCTAACCAATTAGTCTAAATGTTTTCTTCGAGTTATATGTTAGAGAGAATCATATTATCCCACTTCTCTTTTATATTTGCTATTTAAATTTTTTTCACATAAATGTATTTCCTTTATTTGAGCTTTTTCCTAATTTACTTTAAATGACTAAGGTGAAATAACATAATAAGGTAATTCTTTTTGGAAAGTGTCATTATCAAATTATGTGTTTTGAAATTATTTTAAATATCTTTGGCATAAATTTAAGTTATCAAAATACTTGAATATAATCTCTTACTCTACCCTATTGTAGATTTTAAGAAATCAAATTATTAGCGTAAAAGGGTTTAATAGATTTTATTTTTCCTTATTTGCTTTGTATTTTTCACCTTTTTGTTATTGCAAATATTAAAGTTAGGTGATGTAAATACTTACGCTCCTTATTTTTGTAATGGTGCATAGTTAGGGTTGTACTTTTTAAAGAATGTAAAATTATTAAGTTTCCCTAAAACCAAAATGCATTTTTATTTTCCAAGTAAGTTGTGAAAATGTTTGTTTATTTTTACATTGGAGTAAATTGCATGATATTAGGGTTACATTTTATTTATCCTCTTTCTAAAATATTAATAACCTTACCCTATGTAAATTATTTAAATATCATTCTAGGGTAAGTTTTCCCCTTTTATTTCCTCGGATGAGTTATAATATTTATAATTATTGCACCCTATATTCTAGAAACATATTTATATGAAACTAATATTGTTTTATATTTTGGAAAAGGTATTTTGAAAAGGAAATACATTATGTTTAATATTTGATAGTAAAACTCTCAATTAAAATATAAAACTATTTTCCAAATTAATGGATTTTAGGTTTTATCTTATTAGTTGGATTTTTGTACTTTGATAATTAAACGAGGATACCATTGATTAAATGTTTAACTCTTTTTTGTACTTTGCTTATTTCATTCAAGAAAGATTTATATCTTTTGCTACATATATTTTTATGTCTTTCTTGATAATTTATTTTGATATATTATTAAAATTAATAAATTTTAATATAGGGTTCATTTTAGATTTGAAAACATTTAAGCCCTAAATTAAAATTTATTAAAAACTATCTAATTGTGGGTTTGGTGTGCAGGGATTTTATATCATAAACAGATGATGATAACTAAAGTAAATTACCTAAAGATGTAACAAAGTCTATTTGTAATACGGGAAATGTTTTCGTCAAACCATTTATATGGTTAATATTGTAAATTGTAGGGTTAGTCATAGGTTTAAGTTTTTATGAAAGGGTATGTCCTTTCATGGGAACCTTTGAAAAACATATAAATATTGAGTAAAAATAAAATTAAAAGATTAGAATGAGATTTTTTGGGGAGTAAGAACTCCAGATGAGAACAGATACTATTGCAGACATGAGTCATTATGCACAAATTTCAGATACCAAATGAGATAAGTTGTCTTTGTTTATTTGAATGTATATGTCATTATTTTCAATCAGTTTTTCTGATACTCTACATATTAGAGTGTTCCACTGTGTTCTATTCCCTGAATATTGTAATTCAAAGTTAATATATGCAACTCAAATATAAATTGTATGGTCTGTGTACCTACTATTGTTCTTATCGGTCTCTTAGTTTGAGTTAAATTTGATAGGAATAGTCGTGTAAATTCATTTGAATTGTGAATCAAGCGGAAGCCTGTGGAATGATAGTCTTTCTTTATTAAAAGTAAGTTTTCTTAAAACTGTCTCTGATTATACGTAGGATTGGAATTATTGACTCTATAACCCAAATGTTCATTAGGCACTGATCTTATTAGTGTTTGAAAATTGCTATCTATTTCTTCTTTTGTAGTTTACAATTTTATTTGATTACTTTCCTATAAGCATTAGCAATTAGGTTTTAGTGATAATTCAGTTTTTAGTTTAGATTTTATAAGATTAAAGTTATCAAGAGATTGTATCGTTTACCTCCAAGGATGGTTTACCACCTTGGGAGGAGACTTGATTGTCTGTGTATGTAGTCAGACATCATAGAAGATTATTTAGATTGAAGTGGAATCAGGCCTACCACTAGCCTTGGCCTAACGAAGCCAGAATTGTAGAGGTACTAGTGTGTACCTATCAGTTGGCCAAATCCGATCCTTCATTTTTTGGCACCAACAAATTGGTGACTCTGCTGGGGATCAAACCCAGAATCTTTGGTTAGGGTTATAAATTTTGAAGACTCTAATGGGAGAAAAGACTCAGAACAAGTATTTCCTCACAGAAACTGAGGTGGCAACTCTAAATTTCAGTTTCACAAAAGACTGAGAAACTATATGCAAGGAAGGAGATCCCCTAAACAAATTCAATTTGTTGAATTAGAATCGAAGAAAAGGAATAAGAATCCAAAAAAGAAGATGTTGTATGTACCACGTAAGATGCCTTCTGAATCAAATGAATGAGAGTTCTCTTGTGAACAGTTCCTAGAGTCAAGTCAACATAGTCCTACCGGTGAAAGTGAAGACAAAAATCCATTTCCGTACCCAGGTTCAAAGTATGATGACCCTCCTGAACATGAAGAGCGAACTCAAGAAGATGAGATTATAGATATAGTGGTGCAAGGACTGATTTCTTTGGAGAGCAAGGATGAAAGAATGATTAAAGCATTGAAATGACAGTTGGATGAGATTTTTAGAAGAATGGAGTTTTGAAGAGAGGATATTGTATCACCACATGATAGCCCTAAAGTTACAAAATTAAATTCAATGAATGATGAAAAGGCTGATAAAAATAGTGGGATTCCAAAGTATTATCCTCCTCACAAGAAAAATAATAATGATCCTTTCAAGAATTTTCATTCTAATCCGTTGTACATCACAGATGACAAAAGGAGTGATAATGCCTACTATGATAGGAGAGAGAAAGATAATGCGCAGGCACATAGAAACCATGCGCAAGATAATACTTACCACACTCAGCCAACTCATCCCATGCAGCAACCAAAGTATTATGATGACAAATAGTAGCATGGAGATATAATGCAAAGTGGTGTAAAATGTTTGACCCGCGCGCAAGGTGAGGAAGAAAATAGAACTGTACACCAGAATAATGAATACAAGCAGCGTAGGCATCAAGACCATAGGAAAGATGATAATGAGAAACAAGATGATATTATGGTGAGAAACAATGCCTATGATAATCTATTATTTACAAGAAAGAATAATATTGTGTATCAAATAAATAATCATGATATAACTTGTTTAAATAATAACTGGAGTCATCTGGACAATAAAGACAACCAATATTATGATAGTCATGAGCAAGATGTCTATAATGCTCAGCACCTTGGCAACGTTTATAGTGAACAACATTATTTGAAAATGCAACACCATGGAGAGATAACGCAGCCCCATGGAGAGCTATATATCCAGCATCATGACCAGCATTATGATGAACATGTGCATCAATATAGTCAGCAATATAACAATGAGAAAAAGAATTGTGTTGCGCAATAGCATGTGGGAGGAGTGTTAGAAGGAATACATAGTTGTCCAGGTCGTCACCCCATTCGCCCCGGAAGTATTATGCATAGGGAAAATAATAATCATGTGTAAGCTGAGGGATACAAAATGAAACATTATTATGGAGAGCATAATTATTTTGATGCACAACCTTCTAGAGATCATGCATAGAGAAAAAATATCACACAAGGCATGAATAATGATTCTAGTAATCAGATTTTTTTTCCAAAAGCAATGCTTTCAAAATACTGCGTAGCAAGAGCATGGAGACCACATTAAAGTCTATAATCATTATCATCCAGTCCAGCAGGATAAGCAGAATGGGTATGACATATCAGATAAAAATGATGTGCGGCATGATAACCTAAAATTAGCTTGTGATAATTGGAACAATAATCAACAGAAAAATGTGCAGCATCAAAACCAAAATCATGGATATCATGATCAACAAGTTAATCATTTTCATAATAATAACAACATGGATGATGATATGAACTACTGGAATCAACAAAATGGTGGTCACACGCAATAGTTAAGGAACCAGCAGTTTGGATATTCTAGATAGCAGCAACGTCAGCAGCTCGGAGGTATGATGCAACCTCATACGTACCAATATGCTAATCAAGGAGGTCAAAATCAGAGAGGTAACCCTATTTCTCAAAATCAATATTTTTAGAATAATGATCAGATTAGAAATCTGGGTGATGCCAGATTTCAAACAATTAATGAAAGATACAGACAATTAGATTTTTCAAATGTTATATGCTCTCCTAACCCAATACCGAATAAATTAAAATTTTCTATACCTAATTTTATCGGTGATGGGTCACAGTTAGAATAACAACATGTTATAAATGTCAAAAATGTTGTATACAAATTTGACATAACCTATGAAGATGTGCGTATGAAACTATTTGTGCATTCCCTAAGAGATAGTGCAGATGAATGGTATAGAAACTTGTCGAACAATTCAATCAGTAGTTGGAATGATTTTTTTGATCAATTTTTGGAAGAATTCGTAGAACCTAGGGATCTAACTTTTGCATCTCATGAGTTACCAAGTATAAAAAGAATATGAATGAGACAATGAAGGATTTTAACAAAAGGTTCAGCAAGGTGTTAAAAAATTCCTAAAGATATTCGCCCTCTGGATCCATTTTTAATATCTTTCTACATAGGAGCTTTTGATGTTAAGACAAATTATGAAATAAGGTCTCATAATCTGACAACATTACAATAGGCATTCAAAACTACATTAACTATTGAAAAAAATAGGATAGCTACTGGGAGAATAGATAAGAGAAGTGACCCTAAACTTTTCAATCCTACAGTTCCAAGACAGAATGAGGATAAGGACAAAATAGATGAAATAAGGGTCATGCTCAGGTAAATAGAAATGGTAGAAATTTCAATAGAAATGATCGATACAGGTTGCAAGACATGCCTTATCATACTAACTGGAAGGATGGAAAACCTTTGAAAAAGCAGATGGAAACTCCTAATCCACTTAAGAGGAATAATCACTTCATAGAAGGTGAACTTTGGTGTGATGTGTGCAAATTACCTCATTCACAAGAGGGATGTCTAATAGTTCACAAAATTTTAGAATAAAATGATCAGAGAGATGAAGATCAACCCATGATAAATGCAACATCATCCAACCCATTTTGGGCAGTAGATAGTGATGATTCTGAAGAAGATTATATGCCAAATGAGGATCATAGGAAGTTGGGATATTAACAGGAATAGAAAATATTTTCAGATAATGATGAGAATCCAAAAATAAGAAGGTCAACTAGAGTGGAGAGAGAAGCATATATTGTGGAAGCATTGGAAAAAGTTTGTAGCAACTATCATTTGAGGAACAAAACTATAAACTCAGACCATGAACAAGCAGTGGGAATATTGAAAGCTTCAAACAAAAGTAGTGATACAAAGAGTGGAAAAGTGGAACTTCCTAAAAGGAAAGTTGATCCAACACCAAAGATAAGCAAACCAATGAACAAGCAAAGTGATGGTAAGAAAATTTCTAATTGTGCTTTGTTTATGTCTCAAGCATTGTCTCAGGTAAACAATTTTGTCCCTTTAATGGAAATGATGAAATTAACTGATTGTATGAATGAAACGCTCAAAATAATAAATGATGTTGTTAAAAGGGATTCCAAAGATCAAAAAGATAATGAAGAGTTACCAGTTATTTATCTAGGAACATCTATTAATGAGGACACTACTAAATTAGACCCTTTCTTTTTAACTTTGTTAATAAACAATAAACTAGTAAGAAATTGTATGTTAGACTCTAGAGCAACATTTAATATCATGCCTCATGGAGTTATGAAATAATTAGGGATGAATGTAGATACTACTTATGGAAAATGCTATGCTATGGATAATAGATCTATCCCAGTTATTGGAATAATTAAAAATTTTGAATTCAAGTTTCCTTCTTGTCCTAAAAAGTCTTATAATATTGATATCACTGTTGTAGAAGTACCACCTAGTTATGGAATGTTATTGTCTAGACAATGGTCTAATTTGGTAGGTGGTAATGTCCAATTAGATTTATCTTATGCTTCTATTCCAG
>MU225511.1:207504-225094 GCA_018584345.1 Thuja plicata | reverse complement strand
CCAGTGCTACTATCATGAGTCAACCTTCTGGTAATCTGTTAGGATATACCTCAATTACAAAAGACTGTTAAGTCCTGCTCTGTTAAGAGACTTTAATGCTTCAATGGTTAAACTAAAACAAAATGACTTGTTTCTAATGCAACTGAATTGCATATTTTTAGATCTATTTACTTACAATATCTTTCTGATCAATGTATCAATTCAATTCCTTTTTACTTAACTCTTTCTGCTCTATGATGCTGTGATTCACTGTCCATCAGTATCTATAGAATTCTTTAGCTCTCCCTTAGCTTGATTGATCAGGACTGCATGAAGTTAATCCTTCATCAATTTCTCTTTAGCATCTTCTATCAATTTACTCCCCTATGTATCTGATTGCATATTGACCACACTGGAATGAATTATGCTTGTCTCTTAAATAGACATGATTTTCCTTAATTCTAGGTTCTTTGATTCTTGATTCTTGGCGTGAAAAACAATCTAGCCAAATTGATTTATGGCTTTAACTCCTGATTTATCTCGTAGTTATCTTCTTGCCAACTGTACAAATCACTTACTTAACTGTGGTCAAATAAAACAAATAAAACAACCAGTTAAGTCTATCCTTTAGCTCTACCAGCTAGATATTTTGTCATTTTCTAATCTCTCTGTTCTGTTGGTCAATTATGTAGTTCATCACCAGTGACAACTGCCAGTTCTGTCGGTGTCACTTTAGTTAGCTTCAGGATCTTCATCCATCAGGCATCATTGGATCTTTGTTCATCAGGAAACACTATTTTCACCTTGTCGGGTATCATGTGATTCTCCTTCATCAAGCAACACTATCTTCTACTCATCGGGTATCACTGTGACTTTAATCTCTGTCTTTACCAATGGTGTGCACTCCGCTAGTGTAGTCTGTCACTTAGTGAATACTAGACTTTTATGCATTGCTGGAAGCATAACCTTTATTCCATTGGTTCTTTGAAGTCTTTGGGATGATCATACAGATGATATCAAGTTGACATCAATGACAATACAAACTATTAACTGATTTAATGTCTTGCATCATCTTCAACTTAATATAGTCAATCATTTAATCAACTATATGTCATCAATAGTATCTTGTTCTGAGGTCCTTCTTTTATATACAAGCTACTATTGTCATAAGTTCTCTAAAATCCAATACTTACTAGGTAACCATGAAATATTTCATACCAGGCTCTAGGAGATTTATTCAGTCCATACAAGGCTTTGTACGATTTGCAAACCATATTCCTTTTGTTACGATCAACAAAACCTTTAGGTTGCTCAATGTAGACTTCCTCTTTCAGATTTCCATTCAAGAATGCAAATTTTACATCCATTTGGTATACCTTGAATCCTTTATGTGTTGCATATTCCAGAAGAGTTCTGACTCCTTTAAGTCTTGTAATAGGATAAAAAGTTTCTCCATAATCAATACCCTCTTCTTGAGCATATCCTTTACACACTAATCTTTCTTTGTTTCTAGAAAGTTCACCTTTTTTATTCATCTTGTTTATGAAAACCCACTAAGTACCAATCACATTCTTATCTTTAGTCTATGTACAAGAGTCTAGGTTTTGTTCTTTTCTATCTGCTCAATTTCTTCATTCATGGATTCTATCCAAATTTCATCATTCAACACATATTTAATGGATCTAGGTTCAATTTCACTAAGCAAACATGTATTAAGTTTGTTCCTCCCCATACCTTCTATCTAATCTCCAATTATTTTCTTAGGTGCATGATTCCCTCTGACATATTTGGAAAGTACAAGTTCTTTCCTCTTTGGTTTTGGGCTTGCTCTACTTGGTTCACCATGCTCAAACATTTTGTTCTTCTCTTCTGACTGATATTTGGGTTCCACTGTCTGATACTCGGGTGCCTCTATCTAAGACTCAATTCAATCTATCTATGACTTAGTTTCTTCAGCCTGAGACTCAATTCCCTCTGTCTGTGACTTGGTTTCAACAGTTAGCAGCTCGGGTTGCACAAGTTGCAACAAGGTTTGTGTTGATGAATTCAGTGGTTGACATTGTTGCTATCCAATCATTATTTCTTGTGTCTTGGGTATTGTATCAGGTTCGTAATACATAAAGTTTATGTATTCCTCAGGCTCTTTACTACTCTGTTCTTCAATTCTCTCTGCAAACTCATCAATCTTTACATATACATTTTCTATGACTTTATGAGTAGAAAGATTCAAGCATTTATATGCTTTGCTTTAACAGGAGTAGCCTAGGAATATACCTTCAACACCTTTTACATCAAATTTTCCATTTCTTCCTTCCTTCAAGATGTAACATTTACTTAAAAATACTTTGAAATAATGAACATTGGGTTTATAGCCATACCATAATTCAAAAGGTGTGTGCTTAGTACCTTTCTTTAGTTGAACTCTATTCATGGTGTGAATTGTAGTGCTTATAGCTTCCTTCCAGTATTTGGTTGCAACATTCCTTTCAATCATCAAGGTTCTTGCACAATCCATAATAGATCTATTTCTTCTTTCTGCTATCCCATTTTGTTGTGGTTTACCTGGGGAAGATACTTGTCTCTTGATTCCTCTTTCATTGCAGGATTCATTGAACTCATTAGAAATGAATTCACCTCCTCTATCAGATCTTAGGTATTTAAGTTTCTTTCTTGATTCTTTCTCAACTCTGGCAAGGTACCACTTAAACTTCTAAAAAGCTTCTAATTTTTCTTTGATAAACATAACAGTAATCATTCTGGAATGGCCATCAACAAATAGAATGAAATAATTCTCTCCTTTGTAACTTTTTGTTCCAATTGGTCCAAACAGATCAATATGCATTAACTCCAAGACTTCTTCTACATTGTAATTCTTTCTCTTGAAACTTGTTTTTCCCATCTTCCTAATTTGACATTGTTTTCATATTGTCGATTCAGGTTTCTTCAAAATAGCAATAACTCTTACACTTTTTGTCTTTCTTATGTTGACAAGAGTATCAAAATTCACATGACAACCTTTTATTCCATAACCAGCTTTCTCCTACTCGTGCAATAAAACACAAACTTTTAGTGAGATCAAGATAGAATAGATTACCTTTTGTTTGTCTACTAGTTCCAACTAGGTTTCCCTTACCATCCAGAAGCTTGGCCTTACCATTCATGAATTCTACCTTAAAACCAATGTTATTCATCTATGCCACACTTAGTAGATTACCCCTTAGTCCTTCAACCCAATAACCATTATCATATTTGATTCATTCAGTTAGAGAAATACAACCTTTACATTTCACACAGCAAGGTTCATCATTCCCAAAAATGACACTCCCACCATCATAGTGCTCAAGATCTTCAAATTTAGTTTTATCACCAGTCATGTGGTGAGAACAACCACTATCAATTATCCAAGTGTCATTTTTGCTAATATAAGAGAAAAGTGCAGTCTTTTCATTATCTTCATTGTCTGACTCATCCTTAATAGAAATTTAAACCATTTCATCTTCATCTTCATCAATATCATAATCTTTTGCAATATAACAAGATTTCTTACCTTTGTCCTTGTAGCTTTTATAAATTTTGAAATCTTTCTTGTCTTTGTACTTGTTGAAATTTCTCTCACCTTTGTCTTCTTTGTTTGGACACTTAGTAGCAATGTGACCAACCTCATCACATGAAAACAAAATCAATGGTATTCTTCCTTTGTACCATCCTTTTCCTTTGGCAGCTCTCTTTGCAAGTAGTGCTTCAATGATTTCTAGATCTTCATCATCAGAATCATCATCACTTTCACTGTCAATCTATTTTCCTTTTGAGTTTCTATCCATCTTACCAAGGTTTAATTTAGCTTTGAATGCTGACTCAAAATTTCTAGGATTAGGAGAATAATTGTCAAACTTTTCCAACTCAAAAGGTGTAAGCCTTCCAACCAATGCATCTAGATTTATATCATTACTACACCTCATCTCTTGAATGGCTAAAACTCTAATTGCATAGATAGGAAGTAAAGTTCTCAATACATTACTAACCACTACTTTATCTTCAATTGTTCCACTAGAAGCTCTGATGGCACTTAGACTTTTCTTGATTCTTTCACTGTATTTTGTAATGTCTTCTCCTTCTTTAATTTTCATCTGATCAAATTGACCTCTGAGAATCTCTTCTTTGGATCTCTTTACATTGTCATCTCCTCCATGTATATCATGTAGTTTCTTCCACATATCATAGGAAGTAGGGTAGTCCTTGACTTCATCAAATTCTGAATAGCTAAGTGAAGAAGCTATATCAATCATCATTATGTTATGATTCTTCATGTCCACCATCTGATCCATAGACATAGGTCTCAATGGTTCCACACACTTGTGATCCAAGAATTGAAAACCAGTATCTCCAATAGTATATAGATGTAGCCTCATCAACTCTTGCGATGCAGAAAAGTTATCTTTGTTAAGATTGGGGATCTCCCTTTTGTAAGACATCTCTGATATTTAGCTTAGGCCTTGAAACCTTCCCTGAAAGCACCAAATTCTCTGATGACAATTGTTGGAAATGGTTTGAGTAACTTAGAGGGGAGGGGTGAATCAGTTACCACAAAAAAAAATCCAAGTACCTTAGATTTCTTAATCAAACTTATCACTATTACTCTGTTAACAAAGATATTATGTTGTTACTCAGTTAACAAAGCAATCTTAAGATATTAACTATGATTATCCTTTAGTTATTAAGTGTAGAAACATAAAGTATAAATAAAATAACATGTACATAGATGACACCCATATTTAACGTGGAAACCCAATTTGGGAAAGCACCAATTGCAACTAGTTACTATTTTTCACTCTTCTAAAGTGAGCCCTGTTAGGAGCTAACCCTGTTAAAGGTTACAAAACACATTGTTAGGTGTGACCCTATTAGAGGATTTAATAACCCTATAAGGAGTGGCCTTTTTAGAGGTCTTCAAACACTTCAATGTAGAAATTCCACCTTGTGAGAGGATTTATCAAAGACACTTAAGTCTACTTTGTAAAGAGTTTTGGATCACTACTACAATTGTTAGAGAGTAACAATGGATTGACCTATTTGAACAAGCAGCTATCTTTGCTGATTCAAATCTCTGCTCTAGCTTTCAAATGGATCCTCATTGATCAAATATTCTATTGCATCTCGGTCTAGATGTTCTGTCCTTAATACGAATCCCATATTATTTCACCTTCGCTCTTCATCTCAAAACTTTGCCATATATTTCTTCTTATTACTACTCAATATTCAATCCAAACTTGACCTTGTATATATGATAGGCCTTGTCAAGTCTTCCTAAATAACCTTCAAAATAAATAATAAAACTTAAGCATGTCGGCTGCATATAACCAATTAAACATAAAGTGTAAACTACTGTTAGTCGGCTGACACTAAATACATGACTTGGTTAAGTAATCCTTCAATGCCCGACCTTTACTGTATATCCTGAGTGAACTCGATTAGAACTGAAAATCACTTTGGTCATCTTCAATGCCCTAGAGGCCCGAGAGAGCTTGGCATACACTGATTGTGCTTGGTTTAGGTATACACATTTGTGTAACATCACTACATTTGTGTTTACATCAATGACAATACACAATTCAATAATTGTCTTCAACAAATCAAACAGAATGTGTAGTGGTCTCTTGTGTCAACACTTATGACCCTCACTATAGCTATACAAAACATCAACACTCCCTCCTAGCTAGGGATGATAAATCAATCCAGTGTCAACACATATATGATACTTGATAACATCAATCATATGTTGTAATCAATAAAAACATCATCCTCATGATGTAATAAATAGAAAAATAGTCTCAAGATGTGGATTGAATTCATCGATGATTATATCCACAAGGTCTCAGGTGGATTGCCTCCATTGCCCATTCTATCCACAAGATATTAGGTGGATTTCCTCCATCCATCATTCTATCAACAAGCTCTCAAGTGGATTTCCTCCATCGGTGATTCTATCAACAACATATCATGTGGATTGCCTCCATTGATGATTCTATCCACAAACTCACGAGATTTAGAGTGGATTTCCTCCATCGGTGATTCTATCCACAACCTCTCATGTGGATTTTGTCCAACAGAGATTCTATCCAAAAACTTATGAGATTTAGAGTGTATTTCCTCCATCAAAAATTCTATCCACAAACTCTAATGTGGATTACATCCATCGGCAATTCTATCCACAAACTCATGAGCTTTAGAGTGGATTGCCTCCATATGTGATTCTATCCATAAGTTCCCAAGTGGATTTCCTCAATCAAAGATTCTATCCATAAGCTCTTGTGTGGATTTACTCCTTCGATGATTCTCTCCACAAACTCACGAGCTTTAATGTGGATTACATCAATTGGTGATTCTATCCACAAGCTCCCGGGTGGATTTCCTTAATTGGTGATTTTATCCACAAGCTCTCATGTGGATTGCCTGTATCAGTGATTCTATCCAAAAACTCACAAGCTTTAATGTGGATTACCTCAATCAATGATTCTATCCACATGTTCTATCTATTATTATCAGTTTCAACCATCACAAGATGTCTATCACAATAGAAGGTCAAGTTATTGTAAGATCACCACCTTTCAATAACTCTTACAAATACAAGTGATAATCATTTGGAAGTTGTCACTTCCTCATGATGTACATAGGGGGTATCCCCATTAAAAATATGGAGTCACGGACATGAAATCCATCATGCCTCAGCATAGAGGGTGAAAATAAGGGATTTCACCTTCAAATTCTCTCATAGAAAAGAACTCATTGAGAAGATATCAATCTGTTAATCATCCAAGATTGATTAAGATGAACTATCAGACTCCCTCTAAGTTTGATATCAATCTTCTTACCTCCTTTTCCAAAGTTACCTCTAAAAATTTAGAATCCCTCTGAAACCAATTTCTTGTGCTTCTGTCCTAAAGGTATGCCAGAGAGAGATTACAAATATCTTATAAACTAAAATATCTCATACAGAAATACCAAAGATAGAAGCATACAAGATTTTAGTAGCCAATATTATAGCATAAATTTAAAACTCAATAATTCATGTGCATTAATAAAACATGGAATACTTATCTTAAGTTTCAAATATTTCCTTTTGTAAGGTGATCCCATATAGGAAATATCAACTCTCACCGAATTTTGAATTTGTTTGTAGAGGACATGCTGCAGGAGATCATAATGTTATTCATGCTATCCATGTCAACGACCTTCATATAGATCGACAACCTAGAGTGGATGATCACCATTTTCTCACTCTCCACTAAGGATGTTCAAATGAAAATGTAACATTGTTTATTATTCCCCCCACAATGTACAATTCCCACTCTTATATCATTGAACAATAATCATGTCTTCTTGTTAAATGAATTGATTTCTCCAAGAGAGGTAAGCCTCTATAATTAATTCTTTTTTTCCATAAAGAGACACACTTCCTTGAATACATCCTTCTTTGTTAATGCTTGACCATGATCATAACAAATCAATATATCTATTTAATGAAAGCCACATTCAGGAATTTCACATAGAATCATACACAGTCTGTCATAACTTTTTAACCCCATACTATCTCTCCAATCTCTCTGGGGGGTTTCTTCAAAAAAAACAATTCACCAACATATCAAAAATTCAAAAATATTGAATGGTGGATTTGTGAGATATGGTCCCTTTACTTAGACTATATTTTCTGAGACAGTCACACATTCACCATCAAAAAACTACTCACTTACATTTGCAGTCAGGCTCTGATACCATGTTAATTTTTTAGGATAGATGCAAATGCAATATCACTCTATTTTGTATGTGTTTTTCAAATGCAACAATCTCTCTTTCATTTATATTGGGAATGAGGATAGGAGAGACATGTCCCTTCATGACACATGTCTATTCATTATTATTTATAAGAAAGGACATGCCTCTTCCCATTATTTATAATTTAATCAATTTTATAGGGTTTCATCAATCAATTATTAATTAAGAATAATATAATAATTTAATATTAAATATTAAATTTCATATGATTAATAATAATGTAAAAAATATCATATTAGTATTAATCAGCATATATTATATTTATTCTAATGATCATACTATTGAACCTACAAACATTAATACTCCCTCTTAGTTAGGGAAGATGATCAAACAGAATATGGAGTGGTCTCCTATGTCAACACTTATGGCCCTCACCATATCTACACAAAACATCAACAAAATTAAACCCCTATTGAGAACCAGAACAAGACTAGTGAAGATAATGGGAGGAAAATATGATGGAGTTACTAAGGAAACACAAAAATCTATATAAAAAGTCTTAACATGAAATGAAACTGAGGACATCTCACCACCTAAGGCTCCTAAGCCCAAATCCATTGAGAAAGGAGAATCATCAAAGGAAGTTGAGATAAATCTTGATAAACCAATGAGAAAAGATTCAAGTCAGCTTGTAAGTACTATGAAGCAACCAAATTTTTATGCTTCTGGTGTACCTATTTCATTGGACACTTCACAGGATGTGAATGAACCCTTTGTGGAGAATACAAATATTGGAGGAATCAGTGAAAATAATATGACAGAGAAAGAAATTCAAAAAGAAAACATTGATGCAACAATGGAAGATACAATGATTAAGGTTGAAGATTCTTCACCTTTATTGTTGGAAAGTGGAGACAAGTCTTTGAGCACTGATGTTGAGAACATGGATGATGATGAGTTAACGAAGATGTCCTTCATCACATTTAGTAATGCTAAAGAAATATCTGAGCAGAAAGGAAAGAAGAAGACCGAGGTAATTACAAAAGCAGATGACACTTTGAACAAACTACTTCCAGCACCTACTATTATTCAAGGAAAAGATGATGCAAAGAACTTGAACAAGGAACTAAATGACTTTGACAGTCACTCTAATTCTTTAGAAAAGATTGTAGAAGATAAGGTTGAAAATAAATATCTCATGAAGTAATTGGAGGAAGTGTGCAAGTCTATTTCTTGGGACTTGGGCATATTGAACAAGACCACATAAGAGGAAAAAGGTTGTGTCACACAAGGTAGGAATCTATATAGTTACAATATCAACCCTATCAGACATGTTAAAAACATTGAGGACATAGTAGCAAAGGACAGATCTAGTTTGGATAAGTTGATGGACAACTCTGAGACCTCCTTACAATCTATACTGGAGTTAGATAGAGAGGTATCCAAGATTTTGGACAAATTGAGTGTTCTTGATACTAAAAGAGGAAGATTTATGGCAAGATTTAGTTTGCTAAAGAGTCTAATTACTCTCAAGCTATCAATTCTCGAGGCCCATATATCTGACATGGAGAAGAAAACATAGGCCCTTATAGAAAATATGCATACTAACCTAAAGGCAGCAGAGACCTCTTCATTTGCATTGAAAAAATTGATTCATTTAAGTCAGATTTTGGTGAAGACTTGGATAAAGGAAGTGAAGATCTTGGAAGACTCTTTCCAATATGTATTAAAGATGGTTTAATTCTATGGTAAGAATTTGTACAATTTTGATGCACTCTACATTTTTGTATACCTTTTCCATTGATGTCAAAGGGAGAGAAGAGAATAAAAATGGATATATGTAAAGAGAAGAAATGAAGTAAATAAGAAATGAAGTAAAGAGGAAAATGTATAGATATCTTTTTGGTATTGACACTTTGTCATTTTCACTAAGTGTTGCCATCAATGCCAAAGGGAGAGACTATTGGAAAGTGGTACACTCTTGGAGTGATATGATACACTTGAGGGTTTTCATTTATGGAGACACATCTTGAATGATGATCACTTGAATTTGTTTATAGTTTTGGATATACAGATAGAAAAATGACTAAGGACAGTAGTCATAAATACAAAGTATAGCGGTATAGTTTTGGATAGCAAAGACAATATATGATGCATGGTGGCATGTGATCTTATAGGAAAACATTTTGGAGTATGTATGACATTTTGGTAAGGTCTCTTGAGTTTTTGTAATGATCACAGAGAGTTACATTATTTTGAAGTCATGCAAAGATAGATTAACATGGATACATAGCAGGTGAACAGTCACGATGACTGAGGGAGTATGTCATGGACAACTAGTGTTCTAAGTTGGATTGTGATCAGGTACTATCTATTATTTGGTAGTGTATGGTCACCGACTTTGTATTTTCTCTTTGAGTATATTATAATTCTATTTTGTAATTTGTTAGAGAGCCGAATGAATGATTATATATATATATATATATATATGAAGAGCTTTTTGTAAAGCGAAGTAGAGAAGTGATGAGATGATATGAGTCAGATGGATGCATGTATGCATTGTGATGTAATACATATGTGAGCTACAACTAGAAATATCTAACCATAGTTGATGCTTGTAATGTTAACTACTTAGAATTAGTTATAACAGAACTATTTCTGATTGTAAGAGAAATTTTCTCAGTATACCTTTAACAAGGTTTTGTATTACCCTAGCAGGGAATTGTACTAGTGTAATATTCAGCTCCTAATAGATCTAGGTATCCTAATAGGGACACTATACTTTTAGTGCATATTTGTGGGTACCATCCCCACCAGGGTTTTCCCTTGGCCAAGGTTTCCTCAACAAAAATTCATAGTGTTGAGTTATGTCTTGTGTGCTTATGTTATTTTCATTTCAATAATTATATGGTTAAGTTGGAAATTATTAAGTTCATGTTTAAAGTGTTGTAATACTAATTCACCCCCCTCTCAATATTACTTAATCCTAACACAATTCAATCTTCTAAATAAATTTAGCATTTTCTCAAATCATTATCCAACATCATTCAGTTTTCATCTATCATATTTTGATCTTTCTCCCGAGGGGACATCATATCAACAAAATCCTTGCATCTGGATCAAATGAAAAGCTTGGTTATCAAATCTAATGTAATGTATCAATTTTTTTTCCATTAAATCAATCATCAAATAAATTATAGGAACAATCATCAATCATATCAGAGATCTTGTCTAATAAAACTAAATCATATCGGCCAGTGGCATATCAATTTCAATTGACCCTCATTGACTCGTGTTTGGAGTCAGTACTATCAGTTCTTCTCCATTCGAGTTTAGAATTAATATCATCAATTTTCCTTCATTTGATCACGTTTGAAGTCTGTACTAGAAGTCCCAATCAATTTCAAAGATGATATTGTCAATTGAATTTCATTCAATCAGGCTTGAAATTCTCAATCATCAAATCATGAGTATTTTAATTTCTTTATATAAAACTTTTCTCTAAATCAAACATCAATCTATTCTTTTAATCCATGTGCTAATTGCACATAGATTCAAAGAGGGGGAAATGTAATAACCTAAAAATGGTATAGCCAAGTAAATTACCCTAAAATCCTCCATAAAGCATCAAGGTTCATTATTTAACTAATCCTATCCATTAAATCAAATCAAACTTAAAAATACACATGGCTAGTGATTCTAATTAATTGAATTAAATAAATGTCCTATTATACACTCAACTCACAAAAGGACAAGAAAATCAATTTATTCCAATGAGCTCCAATCACATGGGTCGCTCAAGGTCCTAATCTCGGGCACTCATTGAGGATTGATCTCAGCTATCAAATTAAAATTCAATTCATTTCCCTCCAATCCTCAAACTTGGAAATCTATAAATAAACACCTAATCAAGGCATTAAGAGAGAGATCTATCTTTTGAATAATGAAATGCTGCTAATTTTTATGTAGATCATTCAATTCTTCTATTTGTGCATCCATTTCTTATCATAGTTCATCTAATATTTCATCAATTTTATATCAATTGCGTCAATGTAGATGCATTCCTTAATGAATCTTCCATTTTAGAATTGTATGTCACTGATCTAATGCATGTTCTAAGAGAACTAACATAATTAGATTAAAATCTCTCTAAATATGAAGCTATAACTCTCTTTTGATTGCCATGCTTTGATTGATTCTTGTGCTAACAATTGAGTTAATGAGTTATATAGTGTTGTGTTTGTAGGTACAGGTGAATGACACATAAATACATACACAGTGACCACTCCTAAGCCTAGTGATTTGTAATATCAATGATGTGGATTGGCATGTTTGTGTAGAATTCAAATCTATTTATGTTCATTTTTGCATATTGAGATACAAATGAATCATTGTGCCTTGTTTAATGTAGGTATCACCCTTTTTTTTTTAAAAAAAATTGTTATTTTGTTTATGTAACTTGAAAATCAATACAAATCGTATCATAGATGAACATTTCATGTGACGTTTCTAAGAAAATTAAGTGACTTAAGTTTTTTACCTTACTAAAAAAATTGATGAAATGATGGTATATTTGGGTGATACTATGTGAATTAGTTTTTGTGAATTAGTAGAAATTAATGTACCCTTCTATTAGAATTAAGTAAACTATAATATTTAAATGGACATGGATGCATGTATGTATTATAATTAACCATTTTCTTTAATCTCTACCTTTGCATGGATCTAAGGAATTAATATACCATTGATATTATTTATAAGGTATTTTAGAATTAATGTGTGATGTGTTTCATTTTTAGTCCTTACGACTTCAGGAGCAAGTCAAGTCTTAGGGAGGAATATGTAGTGCCACTCCAATACATGTACTGACAATTATAATCTAACAATGTTATTATGCTCTGTGAATTCATGTATATATTTTATATTTACAAATATATGCTTGATCATAAAAAATTTCCTCTTATTAGTACTTTCTTATATTTAAACAAAACTATTTGCACCTTGTTTGTCTTGATGATTCACTTTCCAAAAGTTGTTGGCATATTGATTTGATTGCTAATTATATGTACGCAATCCTTATTATGGAAGGCTCATCTTGAGCGATCTCTTAATATTATATCCTTTGACTTGGTAAGTAATTAGGAAGATGACCACCTTTCTTGTCAAAGAAATATTTAGAAAATCACTATATATAGCCTATTGTCCATGAGGTTGCAACTTCATGTTGAAAAAACCTAATCTTAACACTAGTTACTTGATTATATCACTATCTTTATCTTAAAAATTAATTTACCATCATTGTCCAAAGAGGCACAATGTTAACTACAACCATTATGATAAACAAAAGGCAATTGATTTGATAACTATATTTGACATGAAGTGGTGCAATGGTATACAATTTTAATCAGTTTAAAATTATTTTTATTCCTTTTGATGAAAGTATCCATGTAATAAGCTGAGCAATAATATGAGTTCATTATCCCTTTTACTAAACTCATTTAAGACTTACTAGACTATGTACAATTTATGGAATGGGAAGTAATGCAAAGGGTAGATTTCTCCTCTTTTTCCCTATTGCATAATAAGAAGGAAGATGTCCCAATAGGCTCAGGTAGGTCCTAAATATTGACTGAGTCATTGATCCTTCATAATTATAATGTGAAAATTTTTATAAGAGGAAAAGTGAATATGGATATGCAAAAAAAAGGGAAAAATAAGAAATTATGTACAAATTTAGGAAATATAGGCTGATAGAGAATAGATAAATTGTAATGACGTGAATTGGAACCAGATAAAAAAACTAACACGTGGGACAAATCTCAGCTGAAAATGAAGGGAACATAATATATTTGATGTTATGTTCCCGATAAAATAATTTCTTTGATGTTATAGTCTCTAGAAACAAATATGTTTGATCTTATACATTCCCTGTGTTTTGGATTGAAAATTCACGGATACTCTGTTTGATCCTGATCTTTGTGAAACAGTTCTAATAGTTGTTCCACATATTCTTGCATACATAAAAATGGAGAAGAATATTTTCTAAACATGTTTTCCTTAGTCAAACACCTATTAAGGAATCAATCTTTAAATGAAATAAAATAAATGAAAGCATGTTCTCATACCGTAGAGGCTAGATCTAAAAAATTATGTTTATCGTACCTTTAAAATGAAAAGGATTATTTTAATATGATAAAATATATTGATGCAATAGCTTTGACTTAACATAAAAACCCAAATGGAAATCATGGAAAACAAAACCTTATGAAGTGGATGTTTTAGTTCTCTACAATGCTGGATTAAGAGAATAAAGAAGAGTTGAATGAAGAAGTATTGTGTATCTCCTTCATTGATAGAACACTCCTTTTATTAGGCCTTAAATGAGGGAAATAAGTTACATCCTTAGAGAATAACACCTCAAATTCTTGAGAAAAGGTCTAGATCTTGAATTCTTGGATGCTTGCCTTCATTGCTTGAATGATTAAACTTAGAAATAGATACTTGATTATAGTTTGATTTGTGATTGATTACTTCTAAAATTATGAGAGAAAGGGTGTTTATATACCTCCTAGAAAATCTTGAGGGTTAAAACTTAGGTAGGATGATTATAAATCATAATATCCTACTAAATCACTGAGACAAGACCTCAGTTCTAATTTGAGCTCAATCCTTGGAGAACATAACATCTTGGATGTTGTGTTCCTGGGAACATAATGTCATTGATTTAATGTTCCACCCAATTAGGGTACAAAGTAGGACCATGGGTGTTGAGTAATTAGGGGATGTGGGATTATAAGGTACAATCAATTTTGAGGTGGAGACAGGACACAAAGGAAAAAAAAAAACTAGTAATATAGGGCCTTGGTGATGAAATGAATTACTGGATTGGAGGAAAAATTGGAGGATAACACTAAGAAATAAAAACTTATCTTGATTTTAAATGAGATTAAAATGATAAATGACCTATATTTTAATTTAGGTGTCCATTGAGTGTCATATTATCTATCTTGTTATAAAATACACTAAGGTAAGTACTAAATAATACTTAAATTGACCACAAAATATTTTATTTCAATTTAGGATGGTACCTTTATCCCCCACTTTAGAAGGATTATGAGACAACCTCATGCTCACAATAAAGAAAATGAGAGAGAAGGGAAATAAAAATATATATGAAAGAGATGATCATGGCCGAACCACAAAGAGATAAGACACCACTAAGTTTAAGAATACATGCCCCCCTAAAAAGGATATTAAATCATTTATAGGTATGCACAAGAGCACAAAAACAAAAAACATAAAAGACAATAATCAAGAAAAGACAAAGATACAAGAAAAAATGGCTAATACCTAAAAAAAAAACTCCAAATGAACTAATAGTAGAGACCTCAATCGAGATATCTCCCAAACACCAGAATCTTATTCAAAAAACTATTTCAAGAGCATAAATGATCACACAAAAAGGGAAAGAGAATCCGCGAAGGATGAAAAAACAATCCATAATATAACCCACTAGAAAAGCTATGAGAGAATAAAAATAAAGAGAGATCATGGATCCAATAGTCTAGCAAGGTGTGTTACGCTAGGTGTTTCATGTGAGAAGAATATGAACAGAAAGAAAAGCTAGAAATTTTTATTATGCTAGTTTCACTCATCCCAAAGAAAGAGGGAAAGAGAATTAATGGTCTAGAAAGTTGCATTATGCTAGTCAATTCTACCTTGAAATGTTTTTCTCTCAGGGGCAGCTTGAAACTTTTTGTACATAGATGCGGATTGAAAACTTTTGCACTTAGGGACGATGGTGTAGGAGCACCCTAAGGTCTTGGTTAGATCTTTTTGTCATTTTTTTGGCTTGTAGGTTGGTTTGGCCAACCATCAGCTAATAAGGACTATGTTATAAATTCCCGAGTGTGTCTAAGGTGTGACTAGGGTTAGTAGTGATTAGGGTTTAGTAGTTGTTGAGGTCAAGTTGCATCTAGAGGTCTATATCCTTAGAAGTCAACCAAAAGGTCAAAGAGTTGACCAAAACTCCAATATCGAGTGGCATTCATGGTTTTGATTTTTTTGAGTTTTGTAAGGTCACATGATAATTTTTAGGACCAAGTTGGGGCGTTGGAAGTGATAAAATGTCATTTTGGCAAAAGCTGTAAAAGTTGTCATGACAACTTTGCAAAGTTGTCATGACAGAATTTCTTAATTTTTAGGAAATGGATTTAGTGGTGCCCAAATCCCAACATGAGGGTCCAAACATGTGAGGATAAGGTATATAAGGTGGCCAAAACCCTAATCCAAGAGTTAGTTGTCATTTTGTACAGACTATGTGTGAGGAAGGAAGGATTTAGACTATATTTTCATGACACTGCTAAGATCCAATTGTTTAACAGATTGAAATTGCTTAATTAATGGATTGAGAAATTTTATGTTGGCATGTACTTAATTTTTGTGGCATTTAATTAGTCACTTTGTGTGACTGGTGAAGGTTTTGTAAATTCTTTTGTTCTTACTCTTTCATTGTCTGTTTCTGAGGCAACTATGTAAATATGCCTCCCTCTTGAATTCATGTGGTAAAACTCCTATGGCCTCTTGGATTCAAGTAGGATACTCCATGTACATTGTGTATATAGGTTGTGGAGTCATTTTATGTAGGGGAAGCAATTTTAGCATCAAGCCCTAGGTGAGTGCAAGTCCATTCTGGTTAGGAGCTTGAACAGAGCAGTAGCAAGAAAGGTTTTTCAATGGATTGGTTGAATCCAATAAATGGTGGGCGCATGTAGAGAGGAGAGTCCTTGTTAGTTTTATGCAAGGATATGTTCAGGGGAGGTGTGGAAGGAAATCAAAATGAGCCAAGAAACCAGACTGTGTACATGTTCCCTAAAACCCATGAACATAGGGGCTCCTTGGAAAACTAGTGTACGAACAGAGTTGGAACTTGAGACCTTGAAAATTGAAAATCCTAGAGCAGAGGGAAAATCCACAAGGAATATGTAATTAGTTCGCAAGGGTGTTAAGGGATTTTAGCATAAAATCTAGTTTTTCAGTGAATAGGAGGGCTAATTAGGCCTTAAGAACTAGAAATCTTGAACCAGATTAAAACTACGGTGAATGATCCCCAAGATTTTATCTAGGGGAGTTGAAAGAGACCTAAAGAAGGTCAGGAATCCAATCCCAAAGAAGATAGGAAAAATGCGAGAGTAGATGACTGATGAAGGGTGCTCCCCTTAATACCACAAACACATAATAGAAACAGAGAAGCAACAACAATTTGCAAGAACAGAAAATGGACTTCTTATTATCTCGACAAATGCGGAATTACAAACTTTCAGAATTACAATATGCAAAGCCACATGGGCATTCCCCTTACAATATTCTGTAGGACAAAGCCTCGAATTATTACCCAGATCTACCGAGAACTGTCCAGAACTGCCTAAAACAATACTATGGGCCTTCTTTATATAGGCAATTTCCACCGCCCGAGAAGGTTCCAGAAATTTAGCCCTTAGGGCCGACCAAACTTAGAATTATTTTATTTTTTTCAATTTAGTACATCAAAGTCATCTCAAAATAACTTTTGAAACCCGAAAATTTTGAAGGAAAATTATTTTCTGCTATTTCAGGTTACCCAACTTCCGGAGACCATAAGTTATCACCATTTGACTCGATTGACTATTATAACCCCATTTCAGAAATGCCACGAAGCGCTCTACAACAACTTAATATGCAAGCATCATCGAGCCCAAGTTTTGACCTCATCCGGGGCCTCTAAAGCCTTCAAAACTGAGCTCAAAGTTTCTGTACCCTATTTTCAATACCGAAAATTTTCAATATCTTCAAAACTAGACCT
>MU225511.1:187524-202418 GCA_018584345.1 Thuja plicata | reverse complement strand
CGAAAATTTTGAAGGAAAATTATTTTCTGCTATTTCAGGTTACCCAACTTCCGGAGACCATAAGTCATCACCAGTTGACTCGATTGACTATTATAACCCCATTTCGGAAATGCCACGAAGCGCTCTAATCCGGCTTGATATGCAAGCATCATTGAGCCCAAGTTTTGACCTCATCCGGGGCCTCTAAAGCCTTCAAAACTGAGCTTGAAGTTTCTGTACCCTGTTTTCAATAACGAAAATTTTCAATATCTTCAAAACTAGACCTGATCTAGCCATGAAACTTTACTGGCAGGCTTATATGACTAAAATGAACCTCCACATGCAAAATCAGAACATTCCGAGATCGTATGGCCAACTTACTAAAAATAGCAAGTTTCCATAAATAGCAGCTCTGTACAAGGTAGCCCTTATTGAAAAGAAAACATAAATATTTTTGAGTGATGCAAGATTGCCCTTACACCCAGGATGCTCCTGCATCAGTGACCAAAACAAGAAATGGATGTGAAGAGTTATGGAGAAGGACCTAGAGTGAATTTGAACTTGTTGGAGAGCTCCTAGTGAGTTGGAGGATCCGATAGGAATCCTCTAGTTGGGATGGTGATAGGAACCCTAAGGAGACCAAGTGAAGGTCTAGTAGAGAAAAAGAAAGCTCTAGGAGTGGAAGCTTCCCATCATACGACTTAAAAAAAAAATTTCTCAGGAATGGCTAAAAGAGTTTTTTGCTCAAGGGAAACTTAATTTTTTTCTCCCTGAGTGGCTTAAAAAATTTTTGGCCAAGGGGAAGCCTAAAAATTTGCGCTCAAAGGTGGGTAATAGGATCAATCTTAAAAAAACCATTATCTTCATGTATATCCAGAAAGAGTGATCATCCCTAATAAAATCAAAGTCTTTTTAGGGATAAATGAGGTTACATAATGTATAAGGAGGCTGCATGTATGCCCCCTCCGTATGATGGTGACATATGGATATGATGGAATCATAAGAAAAATAGAAAAAGGATACCTACTTCCAACAACAAGGAGATATTCTTAAACAAAAATATATAAGTTAGAGCCTTTGCAAAGAGTGAAACTATTGTTAGCCAAGAAATAGATACTTGTGAAAGGATATATGAAAAAGGGAAGATACCTTTGAAAGGAAGAGATCTTGGCTTCAAGACATATACCTTCAATAGGATTTCTTGAAAAAAAGAGAACATATTCAAGACAAAGAGAAAAGGAGAAAAATAATGCACTCTTTTATCCCCCCTATTAGTAGGTGGAAAATGGATTCTTGATGAACGATGACAGACTTTAAGCCCCTAAGTAAGGGAATTTTGTTTAGGATGGACATAGTTTTACAAATAAGGAAGAGGATGCAAGAAAGGGTTCACACCTCTTGCATAAGAGATAATACAATGTCAAAATAATCAAATTCCATGTAAGAAAAAAATGTCACATGATAAACAAATACCACTCTACTAAGGAAAGTGGATCCTTAGAAGGTGAAGGAAGATTAACAAATGAAACCTTTCCCCCAAAGGGTGAAAGAAAGAGGAAAATATAATACATTTGTAATCCATAAGTGATAAATTGTCTCATAAGAGATATGGACTTTCAAAGAACAATAAGTTTCCAACAATGATGCAAATCTCCTGAGAAAAGAGAAAATATTGATGTAAAACAAACATATCCATGCAAGGAAGGACATCATGTTAAAAAAATAAATAAGTCAAAAAAGGGATAATGGATATAAATGGAAGATAATTTATAATATAAACTATCTTTGGAACATGAAAATTATTATTTATCATAGATGAAAATTGTTTGGATAATGGAGAGGTGTGTACTGAGAGGGGAGGGGTGAATCAGTACCATTCAAAAAATTTAGACTAATCTTTATAACCAAATGTTTTGTAATAACCGACTGAGTAGATTGCATACACCAAACATATAATGTCAATGCTGAAATGTAAATTCATGTAAAGTAAATAATACTGTAGTATGAGGAATTCTTCAACCTGTTGGGAGCAAGCTCAAACATAAAACATTAGTGGATTAGCACATGTAATCAATTTAAAATCACATGGAAGAGCAAGCAAGCAACAAAGAACACCAAATAACATCAGATTGAGCTAAAAAAAAGTAAGCACCCTATTTAAATTGTTTGATTTGCTCTTTTGGATGGGATTTGGGTGTGCTCTCTCAAAGGAAAATGGATAAAAGCCCCAATGCAATGCAAGACTGATAGGAAAGAAGAGAGACTCAAGAGATAGTATGAAGAACTAGTCTCAAATCTTCTTCAAGATGATAGATCAAACTAGAAATGATATGCATATGCAAGAAAACTATGATTCATTTACCAAATTGAAGCCTAGCATGTGATTTCTAAGTGATTTAAGCTAAATACTAAGAGCATGATAACAAAGCTATGAAAATATAAAGTAATTCTAGCATAATAACAATGCACAATGAGAGATGAAAAAAGAAGAGGAGAAGACCTCTATTTATAGAATTTTGGAGGAAAAGAAGAGGGTTTGGATGATGTGGCATCTATGTGGTATCCACATAAGAGCCACATAAGGGACACATAGGCTTGAGGGGATGGCCAATTTTGAGTCAAATATAGCATTTAATATTTAGTGGCTCAAAAATTCCAAGTGGGAGACAAACTTATAAGAGGAATTTAAGAGGGATGGGTGACCCTTTTGGGAAGAATTTCCACATGTGGGTGAGCATTCAATTAGCCTTAAAAAGGTTAGGAATCACCCTTTAATTATGATCAAAGGACAGTTAGGTAGGGAAACATGCTTAGGAAGTGAGGTGATGGGATTAGAGTAGGAATAGGGTCAGCTTAGGGTAGGTCTCTAGGTTGGATTAATAGGTTTCTAGCTAGGGTTTAGATTGTAATTCAAATTAGATTTGAATAAATCATAGTTTAGAAGAATTAGGGATATGAAGGAATTTTAATAAATATAAATTTATTAAAAAGGGGATTTTGTGAGGCAAATGTATTTAAATAAAATACATTAGAATAGTATTTAAACCATTTATAAATACCAACTTATGAAACTATTTAGTTGATTGAATTAAATAGTTAGAAGAATAAGAGGGAAATTAATATTAATAATAATACTAATATTTTTGGATGTCTACATTTTGCCCCTCTTTGATGTGGCATCACAAGTGACATTGCGTCAAAGACAAGAAAATAAGTTCCCCCAGAGGAAAAGGGTTTCTAGGAGTCGTTCTGAAGCAACGATGATATAGGGTTGTGCCCCCTCGAGAAAAACACAACAAAGATGACATTGTGGGATTTTCTCAAAAAAGGATGTAACAAGAAGGAGGAAGGGAGAGGAGGAAATAAATAGAAGGCTTCTCAAATGTAACTAAGAATGTAAATGCAAGGATGAAATTAAATGCAGCTAACGAGCTTTGGGGATCCATTTGTGTGAAAAATATGGAGAGCACATCCGATTTTTATATTGCAATAAGAGATATGCATCAGGTGTTAGAAAAAACAGATGACAAGGTATGCATCAGACAAAAGCATACTGCAAAAGACACAGGTATTAGTATCCACCAGTCACAATGCACCAAGATATAGCAGATCGAGGTAGTGGTGAGTAGGTTTAAACTGACACAAAAAGATAAAATCAATAAAGAAGGCCTCATGACCAAGCAGTCATTTAGTCCAAAGTTCTTGCCATGAACAGGACTGGTTTGATGAAGGATTTGATAAGCTGATGCTGGAAGGATGCATCCTGACTGGAAAAGATTGGATTTGATGTGATTAAAAGATATTTTCTAGCAAAAGCTATGAACAGAATGAGGAGCAAGGATAATCGGTCACAAAACTGATTTGTTGAAAAACATGGTCGCAGGCGTAAGAGGTAAAACATCACTGAAAAGCGAAAAACTGAGTGATGCAGAAATAAATGATGGTTTATTGCAAGATTTTTGAGAATATTTGATTTTTTTGAATTTTTTGGAATATTTGAATTTTTTGGATTTTTCGTGATTTGTAAATGTTTTTAGAATTTTTGAAGCATTTAAGTTGTACAATAGGAACAATTTATACAAAAATATACAGGGGGGTAAATAGAGCGGAAAAGTTTTCAGGGACAATGGGGGCTATAAAAGGGGCTGGGGGGCTTAAAGAAGGTCATTTGTGAATAGTGATTAGGCAAAAATTGATCTCTAGAGTGAAAATTATGGCTGACAAGAGGATGAAGGGGCAGTTGGGGGAGCACATGTGCACACACTGGAGACCCGTGGAGCGATTGGTATTGGTGAGTGACTCAACATTACCTTGCATTTATTTTTGTCAAAGTTTTTAACACTTTTGGGAGGGTTAGGGGGATCATTAATGAGGGTAGATGACTCGACAGACTGACATCTTCACAGACGTTGATCCCTGAACCTGCATCTCCAAAGATGTCAGTGCTGAACAGGCATCTTTGAAGATGCCAGACCCAGATCCATGTCTTCAAAGATGACGATCTATGTGGAAGGAATGCAAAAATGTCAGTGTAAGAACTAGTGTTTCTGACTAAACCGGCGTCTGTACCCAAAGGGGCAAATGCCAAGGGGATGGGAAACAGAGACACCCAGCAAAGGTCACGGATGGGTCAACAAAGGACCTAGGGGCAAGATGCCCCATTTTGGGAGGGGTTAGGCTAGAAATAGAAGGGAGATGGGCTGACATGGTGGATTTTGAATTTTTGTAGGAGCAGTTCCCACCATTGGGATCACTAGAGCACTGGCTGACTACCATGGAGTTGGAGGCTCAGCTTACAGAGGAGGAGTGGGGTTGCTAGCAGTTATTGGGTTGGACTATGTGCCCTATTGGCCTAGGCTATGGGTGCAGAATGGGATGATGACCGCTTTGATCAAGCGGTGGCATAGCGATATGATGACATTCCACCTGCCTATTGGAGAGGCCATGATCACTCTAGAGGATGTGTGGTGGATTCTTCATATTTTGATCCAAGGATTCCTCAATATAGACTAGAGGACAGTGACCACTACATGGAGATCACTTTCAGGAGACCCATGAGGCGCATCCTGATATACAGGACCTGGATGCACTGGCAGCCAACAGTGGACAGGAGACTGTGGTGGATAGGCTTATTTTTGGCGGGACTGATCGAAGGACAAATGCTAGCTGATTTGGCTGGTCATCATTTTGGTATGGGGTGGTCTCAGGTGCTAGCAGAGATAATAGAGGAGGGTACTACATACTGTTGGGGGTACATTATCCTCAGACAGTCGTACCATGACTTACACATGGGTGTGTACCATAGGGTATACAACATGGGGACAAGAGTGACTTTGATGTTAGTATGGGCATGGGAGCAAATTGTAGTGTTTCGGCCGATGAGAGTGTGGGAGGGTCGGCAGCTAGGAGAACCTAGATTTAGTACAAATGAATCAGACAGGAACACATGACCAAGCCATTACTAGTATAGAAAGGCAACCATATTATACTGATATTGTTTTCTTTCTCAAAAATGCTAAGTGTTCTGATCATTTGTCTAAAAATTAGAAGAGAAGTCAGAAATTGCAAACTCAAAGGTATACTCTGATCCAAGGTGACTTGTTTTGGAAAGATAAGAAGGGTGTACTATTTTTGTGCCTTGACAGATACCAAGCTGAGAAATTTTTGACTGAGATGCATGAAGGATAATGTGGAGGTCACTTTTCTGCTAAAACTATTGCCCATAAGATTTTAAGGGTAGGATATTATTGGCCTACTTTGTTCAAAGATTCTTATACACATGTCAGGAAGTGTGAACCATGTCAAAGGTTTTCCAATAAACTAAAATTTGTAGGTGCTCTGTTGTTGAATCCAGTAAGTACTGAAGCTCCTTTTTCAATGTGGGGGATTGACTTTATTGGTGAATTTCAAGAGAAGTCTAGTGTAGGACATAGTTGGATTTTGGTTTCCACAGATTACTTTACTAAATGGATTGAAGCTATCCCTACAAGGAAAGCAACAAGCAAGGTGGTTACTGAGTTTCTCTTGAAAAATATTTTAACCAGGTTTGGTGTACCTAATAAGTTAGTAATGGAAAATGCTATGAGTTTCAGATCAGAAGAAATGACAAGTTTCTATGAAAGGTATGTGATTACAATATCATACTCATCCCCATATCACCCGCAGGCTAATGGACAAGCTGAGTCTAGCAATAAACATATATTGAAGATATTAAAGAGGACTCTGGAACAAAATAAAAGAACATGGCATACAAAATTGAAATTAGCTCTTTGGGCTAATAGGATAACACTCAAGAAGGCAACTAGTAAGTCTCCTTTTGAATTGGTATATGGTTTACAAGCAAGATTTCCAATTAATAATCTATTACCAGTATGCCAATTCATACAAGAAGAACATTTAGATGTCTCTAACAATATGCAAGATAGAATAACACAGTTGATTGAATTGGATGAAGCAAGGAGAAATAGTCAAAGAGAGAACATAAAATTATAGCAAAAGATGAAGTATTTGTTTGATAAAAGGGCTACTAAGAGAAAGTTCCAGCCTGGTGACTTAGTTCTACAATGGAATGCAAGGGCAAAGGACAAAGGTAAGCACAAGAAATTTGAGTCTTTATGGCTAGGACCTTTTATTGTTTTAGAAAATTTTGGAAAAGACTCATATTTATTAAAGTATATGGAGGGAGAAAGTTTTGAGTTGCATGTGCATGGGCAATTCTTGAAGCCTTTCTTTAGGTAAAAATCAAAGCAATGCACAAGTGAATAAGTATCATATATAAATATTTCCCTTCTTTGTTTGTAAAGTTTTGTAAATATTGCCCTTTCTGCTTTGGGTGTTTTGCTCCATTTTTTGAAGAGGTCTGTAACCAGAGATTCAGTGGTTCTTTGCCATAAATTGTGTTTAGTCAATCCTCATTAGAGCCACTTTTGGTTATTTTCCCAGTTATGGTCTATTTGCCAAAATTTTTGTGATCCTCATGCTTTTCTTTCCTAAAGCTGGATGTCTCTCAGTTTCTTGCATCTTTCCAGTTGAAATTTTATAGGGTCTTCAGGTCAAAAATCTATGTAAAAGTGCAAAACCTTGAAACCCTAGGTCTTGTTTTATAGGCCAAAATTAGAAAAACCCTAAGTCATTTATCATACTTCTATTTTGGTGTTACCTTTTTGAAAATCACTTAAGTCATGTGTTTTAAAGCATGGCCGCTTGGTCGTGTGATCCTGATCACATATTCCTTTTTATCCCGAGACTTGGCTATTGGCTTATGTAAGGATGTCTCTCAAAGAATTAGAATATTCCTTCTGTGTTATGAGACTTGGCAAAGCCCTTCATGTCGCATAGTCTCCAAATGAATAAACATGTCATCAATTTCTAAATGGGCCCACAGATCAGTCACGGTGTCATGTGAAAAGGCCGGCGGTTAGTGATTGGTTGTGAGACTTGGTGATTTCTTCATGTCATGTGGTCGCGGAATTAGCCTGTAGTTAAGTAAGTAACATAAAACTCATGTCACGGAGTCTCCAAAAAGAATGATGGTTAAGGGAAAGATGTTGAGACTTCGCGACCAACCACATACAATCTAAGATATAACACAGTCAGATTGTCATGAGATTAAAATGCTAAGTCACTTCTCCATTCAGCAATTCAGAGACAAGTAATAGAGGAAGACAGTGTCCAAAGGTGAGAGGATTACGAAGTCAGTTGTGCAGTCTCCCAAAGGAAAAAGATCATCTGGCGATTAAGAGACTAAAGGTAAAAGTGAAATATTTTTCGCGTAGTCTCTGAGTTGACATAAAAGTATTAAAATAATTAGTGACTTAGCAGGAGCTGTCAGATGTAATGATTAAAAGATCCAACGGTGGTCGCGAAGTCTCTAGATAAAAGATCCCAAAGGAAAAGGTACTCGTGACTTAGAGATAAGGGTATGTCATGTAGTCTCCAAATGAGCTGGAGGGTAAAATGCTTGTCGCATTGTCTCTAAAAGATTTGTCACTTAACATTGGTATTCAGCGATTAAGCGACCAAGGGTAGTCGCAGGGTCTCATAAAGGAAAATAAATTTTTGGTGACATGGAGATAACCATAAGGGCTAAAGGTAACTGTCAGTCATGGAGTCTCCGAGTAAAATATGAGTTAGATTTTTCATCTAGCGACTTTGATTTACACAGTTGCATGATCACCAGAAGTAAAGTGTGATTAACCAAGACAGAGAAAATAGCATAGTCGCTTGGTCTCCAGAAGAATTAAGGGTTAAAAAGTTGAGTCAGCAACAAAGAGATGATACACAGTCACATAGTCGCTTAATATGAATTTTTAAAAAAGGTGGTAGTTGTTGACATGACAACATAAATTATTCGACGTCCAATGAAAATCTTGGATATTGATTACTGTGTAAAAAAGGTAGCTAAGATATATGACAGAGAGACAATCAGATAGAGACATGTCATCACCTTTGAATTTTATAAGGTTTTCTTCGAAGATACACCTATATGAATTTGATTTCCTATCACACTAATGGGTTATGGCTAGGTTTTCAATTAATTCCACAGCATGCTGAATTGAAGACAGAATTGATGATTTTTCAAATGATGAGCCGTGTACTTGGAATAGTTACCATAAAGATTTGATTGAAGGTTCATTTTAACTTATCTTACTTTCAGAATTTCAGAACGAAGAAGTGCTAGGTATTCTGAGAAGAGAGAAAAAATTAGATAAGTTGCAAAGTATTCAATTGATCAGAAGGCTTTGATTTTATGAGAACAGTGCACAGAGAAGTAAAGTGAGTCTTGAGAAGAGATTTGCTTCAATATCAGTGAAGAAAAAGAGAATTGAACCAAAGCAAACATGAGCAGAGCAGTCAGTGTGGCTTCTACCAGTGGGAGAAGCGAAGAGATAGATGAAGATGCTAAGGGGAAGTAGAATTACTTAGATGAATTCCTCAGATTGATACCAGGTTCAACTCAAAACAAGAGGGCAAATGCTAATGTGCTTACTGATGACTACTGTAACATCAGGGATGCTGATACTCTGGGAACAACAGGTTTTTCCCTCTTTACCTACTTTTATAAAAATTCTGATAAATCCATCCCAATTTCAAACCCTTGGACCTGTGGTTTGGCTAGGTTAATTGTTCTAGATGTCTACATAGATGTAGATTTGTTCTTAGGCCTTGCCAATCATTATGATGTCTTGTCTAAGACAATTAAGAGGAACGATGGCACTGCCTTTCTCATCCTGAATAGAAATTCATTTATGCAAGCTTTTGGCTTGTATAGTACCATGTCCAACAAAATTAACATGACTAGGCAAGAAGAGAGGTATAACTTAAAGCCTGGTATTGCTAGGGGACAGTTGCAGAAGCATATGGTCAAGGAGGTAAGAAAACATCTTTCTCCTATATCTAGGACAAACCCTTATTACTTCAAAGACCTGCATTTCTACATTAAGTACATTGTCTATGCCCTGTGTAGAGTGCTAGGGGTAGATGGGGAAGCAGAAAAGATTAATGCTAAAATATTGATGATGGTGCTGGATCTAGAGGAGGTGCATTCTAGCACCAGCTATGACTATATACAACATATCATTGATAAGATGCATGAGGGATTAGTAGAAACTCAGAAGAGGATGAAGGATCCTAAGGAGAAAGAACCCAAGTTCTTCCACTACTCCATCCCCATGCATCTCCTGTTGCATTTTAATTTTGTAATCATGGATGTAAAAAACTTGAGTCCTCAAAGGGTTTTCCAAGACAGACCTAATCCCATTTATTTTGGGTAAAGATTTGGAACTATACATCCAAAGACTGTGATTACTATGCATTCCATTATTAGATTGTATATCCATTAATACAGAGCATGGGCATCAGCTGGACAAGGCTCCCAATTAAGATTATGCAACTATTAAGGCCTAATGAATATTTAGATAAATGGGAGGGAGACCATAATTGGGGAGATTTCTTCCTTGAGGAGAATTTTACCATAATAAGGGTATATGGATGTATACATCCACCTCATATCTTGCCTTACCATGTACCAAAAAGAGTGGCTGCCATGGAATTTATATGGCAATTATTATTAACAGATAATGAGCACTTTGCACCACACAAGAAGGGGACCTTAACCCCTAGATAGTTTAGAATTTCCAATTTTACTATTGGCAAAGGTGCCATTGATTCAGTCAACCAATGGCTAGAAATTTGCAGAATGGGGGCAGCCTCATACAGATACATTGATCCTGAAGGTTTTATGGTAGGAGTCAGAAGGATATATACACCCACAATCCCTAATACAAATGTCCATTGTGAATGTATTGAAGAAGATGAAAAAAGAAATCTTCTTGATGAAGATGAGATCAAGACAAGAAGGGAGAGGATCCAGGAATTATTGAGACTACAGACACAATTCAAAAGAAATGGATTAGCTTTTGGAGGTTTCTACCCTGATTTGTCATACTTTGACAGAATAAAAGCCATGATTGACAATTTTTATGTGCTTTGTGAATAGCTTGAGAATGTTCTTGACAAGAAAGGATCCCAAGAGCCAGATCATTTAGAGTCTGAATATGATAGTAGCAGTGACAATGACTATGCCCATCCAGCTAGATATGTTCAACCTCAGCAGAATGTTGCAGAGATACCATAGTTGCAGAGAGCTGAGGGCCACATTGTTGACTTGACAGAGGTCACACAACCTGATGATGTAGAGGAGCCTTCTACCAAAAGGAAAAAGATGGAAGTAGGCTAGCCTTAAGCTGAGAGGAAAGAAAAGAAAATGGATAAAGCAAGTGCCCTAGTTCCTAGTAATAGGTTATATGACCATAACCTAAGAAAATTGATTGGGTAGGGAAAGAAAAAGTAACCTGATATGGAGGAAAATGTTGAATTACCTCTTAAGGCTTGTATTGATGAAAGGTTGATACATCAACAGCAGTTTTTAAATGATGATAATTTTATCAAAACTGAGGAGTTTAAAGACTTCCTAAGGTGGTACAAAAAGGAGCAAATTAGAGCTCAGTTAAATGTTGATGGGGAGGAGACAGTGACAAATGAGGCCCTAGTGGCCCTACAGTCATATGACCCAGATAGTGAGGACATCTCACCTGATGAGGCTATAAAAATTGTATTGAGTAGTGGCATATTACTTGCCGAGGGTTGGGATTTGGCTTCTGCCTTCATAATTTATTAGATACGAAAGAAGCCAGACTTGAAGATTGCAAGTGAGGTGCAAATGGGGGATATGATTAAAGGATTTGGGTATAGCCCAAAATCTCAGGCCTTTGCCATGTGGAGCCTTTTCCCTAAGGACCAGAAGCCTCAGCTGGTAAACATTCAAGAAAACATGGTAAAAAATCAAATGGTCTGGTTTGTATAGAATATAGGGGATTTGGAAATATCCCAGATCATGACACATTGGGCACACTTAAATGTGGACAAGACTAAACAGCTATCTGATAAGTGTAGTATATTGATAGAGGAGACCAGTGCATTAGCCAAAGATCAAGAGTTGTGCCACATCAAGTTACATCAATAGGATCAAGTGATTGCAAGACTAATGAAGGAATTAGAAGAAAAAACTAAGGTAGTATATGTACCTACTCAACAAACTTTGCAAATTGATCAAAAAGAAAATTCAAAAGAGGTGGTTGAGAAGGAGGATGTAGGAGAAAAGAAAAATGAAATTTCTTTGAATGCATTTAGAGGAATTTTACAACATAGGATTAATATATTAAAGGATAAGACTGATGTTATCCTTAATGCTTATAATAAGTTTCCATCTTTTCATGATGAGGTAATGGGGTACCTTGCTATATTGAACCCTTATTTTTCCAAATGGTCTCCCAGGGTGCAGTTGTTTGAAAAGCTTTCTTCTTTGCAAACCCTGAGATTAGATTTGCCTGAGATAGTAACAGAGGTGGAAGAGGAGATCAAAATGGTTAATGTTTCTCTCTCATTCTTCAAAGGCAAATTGAATCAAATAGAGGTTAAATTGAGCCTCTTTTCTACAAATTTTAATATATTTGTTCCTTCCCTAAGAGAAGAAGATGATCAGGTAAAGTCCTTAGATGCCTGGAGGAATGAGTTTGACAGTAAGATGCCTAATAATGAGGCATTAATTTTGGGATCAGATTTGGATATTGAGGGATTTAATAAGATACTAGATGAGGCCTTCAAGGCTAAAACTGACATTAATAAGTTTCTAATGGATGTTAAGAGCATCACAGATGTTAGATGGGAGAGACAAAAGGCACAAGTATAGGGCACTCAGGATTTGAAGTGGCCAACAGATGATGAAGTGATAGCATGGGAGCTGATGACTAGGGAAAAGAAGAAGAAGTTTGTAATTGAAGAGGAAATTCTAGATGAAGAGTAGAAGGGAACACTTGGCGCCTGATCAATGAGCATGGGGAGGTTAGCTATAAATAGAGATGAGTATAGGTTAGCCTATATTGGCAGTAACTTAGTCTTAATGTAACCATCAGAAGCTATCCTGAATAGTGTCAGACAAAGGTGCTAGATTCTAGAAGAGACAAAGAATATCAGATCTACATCCTCTATTTTTTTCCTCCCACCACTTCCAAATTCTCTTATTTTGTCTTTTTCTGTTCTTTTAGGGTTAGGCTCCTTAAACCTTCCAAAGCTTGTTGCATCCTAAAATAAAGGATTCCAAGATGGTTAAGGACCTATGTATAGGACCAAAGTTGTAATTGTAAAGGAGGATGAAATATAATTGAAGACAGACCTTTTGATTTCTGTCTGTGTTTTGAGCTTTTAAGCCTTTAAATGTACTTGAAGAAGAATATACGAATAAAAATACAGTGCAATTTTATTCTACATTGTTGTTGTCTCTTTGCTTATTGTATGCACTCTTTTATGTTTGATTTTTAAGGCATGTTAAACATACTGGCTATAAGATAGCTATTTTATTATTTGCAAGCTTCTTCTAAGGGGAGAATTAAACTTTGTAAGTAGCTTCAGAGAGTACTGCAGTAATTAACAATTTGATACAGTATTGTAGAAGTGATAGGATAAGTTTGCAAGGCATTTTATCTCAGTTGTATGTAGGTTGTAAGGCATCCTATAGTATTCCTATTCATATATCTCTGTGGATTTACATCTTTTGAATCTATTGCCCAAAGATAGGCACTGGTCTAAAGTTTTTCAAGTGATTCATCATCATCCAAGGATTAAAAAACTATTTAAATCAATCACTTTCAGAGTATTTTGGTAGAATCAATTGTGTACTTAAGGGTCATAGTTGAAGTTTGTTGATTTCTTAAAGAGTAAATCAAATAGGTTATTCCTCCTAAATTCACAAGAATTGCAAAAGGAAAGAAGAATGTATTTCTTAATCATGTTGCTGTCTACTATCATCAAGATATTGATTTGGATTACCAAGCTTATCCTCAAAATAATCATAGTCATCTATATTGTTATATACATGTCCATCTAAAACAGAGCATTCAGCACATAAGCTTCAATCCACTCTAAAGATAATGTTAAGACAGTGATCATTCATAGGTAAAACCTGCCTGAGTTAGTGGATCTCAAAAAATAAGGAGGTGTAATAGGTATCCCCAGTGTTATCAAGAACCTCATCAATTAGTGTTTTTTCCCTTGCTTGAGTCATAGTGTTAAAAGGAATTAAGGGGTCATAGAGTTGTTTAAGATTTCAAGTATCTTTCAGGTGCCTAGCAAGAAAAAACACTAACAAATTGGCGACTCCGCTAGGGATTAGAGATTATAAAGTCTAGTTGACAAGTTTCAGAATATCTCTAGTCCAAGCAGTCAGAAGTCTCTAGTGTTTCAAAGATTAAAAATTTTATAAATCATACTGGTGGTTGTTGTTAGATTTATCATTTGATAAGTATTCATTTATCCCAAGTGAATGGGTGGCGACTCTAAAGGAAAATCTTTGAGATTAGTGCAATGTGAGTGAATATCTTTCAATAATGAATACTAGGTTAAGAATGAGAACAGATCTTGAGAAAGTATTATATGGTGGACTTCCATCATCATCAAGGATGGAGATGTCTTGGAGAAAAAAGGAAGATCCAGTCAACATGGATGAGACCCCTCCAAGAGGAAGAGAGGGTAATATTAGAAGAGAAATAAATGTAGGTCAGCACTCTCATGAAGGGAATACTTCAGAATATGAAGAAGTAGCTGAAAGGGTACTAGAAACACCCACAGTCACCTCTACTTCAAGTGAAAGAGAAGAGACTAGTACTTCTAATTTAGATTCAGAAGATGCTCCTTCTGATATGTTGGCAAATGAAGAAAAGTTCATTTTGAAACAGCTAGCCCTGGTTCAGCAAATGAAGAAAGAAAGAGAAATGAGAAAGAAAAAGAGTGACCCTAAGAATGTGGATAAGAACAAAAGAAATTCTTCAAAGCATCAAAGTATAAAAGATACTGAGAGGTCTCAAAGGGACTAAGAAATACCAGTCACTCATAAGGCTCCTATTTCACAAAAGGATAAAAGAAAGCAAAAGATGAGTGAAAATAGGAATCAAGATCCTAAGTTTCAAATGCCTTTAACTGAACAAATGTCCAAGTTGGACATTGATTTTGAAAAATGTTAGAGAAGGCTCAGATGGAGGGTGCCACTATTGAAATGAAGAAAAAGATAGATTTTTTATAGTCCTCAAAATATGCTTATGTTGGCCCAAAAAATGTTGCTGCTTCTAAAACAAAGGCCACTTCTGCTAAGGAGGATGATAGCTTTCAAAGAAAACCATTGCACACTGAAAGGTACAAACTATTTAATTTTGTTGGTATACCTGGATACCCTAAAGATTTTCCTAAAGATGTGGGTGATATAGGAGAAAAACTCCCTAAATTTGTAGGTAATAATGTTATATCTTGTGAAACACATCTTAGAAAATTCATTGATTTTGTTGATGATCTGAATATCACTCATG
>MU225511.1:171831-187474 GCA_018584345.1 Thuja plicata | reverse complement strand
CATCTTAGAAAATTCATTGATTTTGTTGATGATCTGAATATCACTCATGAGGATGTATTGATGAAATTGTTTGTTCAATCCTTAGTTGAAGATGCAAGAGAGTGGTTTAGAAGCCTATCTAATGGATCTTTTGTCTCAATGGATGAGTTGATTGAAATTTTTAAAGATCAATATGGAGACAAAACAAATACAGGTTTTTTATTGAATGAGTTCAATAATATTAAAAAGAACTATAATGAGGAAGTCATAGAGTTCAATACTAGATTTCAAAGAGCTATGCACAAATTATTTTAGAAGATAAGGCTGGATGAAGAGGTATGTTTAGCAACCTATTTGAATGCTTTTGATTCTAAAATGGGATATGCTCTTAGAGACAAAAATCCTAGAACTCTTACTGATGCCTATAAAATAGCAGTCAATATTGAAATCAATAGAAGGGTATCTGGTAAACAAAGTAGGAGGGAGGATTCAAGGTTTAGTGGGAATAATTTTAAAGAACCAGAGTACAAAGAGTATAAATCTCCTTAGAACAATAGACCCTCTTATAATGCTACCTACAATCCTCAGAATAGGATGCAAAACCATCCTTATGGGACTCAGTTCAAGGATGGAAAGCCTATTGCTATACTTAGAAAAGATAAAATAGACAACAAAACTCCAGACCCTCTTCACAAAAAATCTGTTCATTTTTGCAATGATGATACTTGGTGTGAAGCATGTGAGGCCCCTCATAATCCTGATTTTTGTATAGTTTCTCTAGACTTGAGAATAGGTGAAGAAAAAGGGAATGATGATGGTGAACAGTGTGATCATAATATGACCAATACCTATTCATGCCATGATTTAGATTCAAACAATGAAGAGGAAAATCATGATTATTACATTTCACAAAGAAGGATGGAGAATCATCATCAACATATCTTATCTGATAGTGAAACTGAGGAAACTGATGATGATATAAGATGTTATGCTCAAGATAATCAAGCTATTCCACTCATCAGGAAAGCTTCAGATGAAGAGAAGGCTAGAATCACTCCAGAGTTAGTGAATAAGGCTAGAAGTAATTACCACTTGAGTAACAGGGTGGTAGGTGGTGCTGGTAGCCAACTCTCAGGTGTCTTTATAAAGGAAAATAAAACAGACACTAAATATGTGCAGAAAAAAGATGGACCTAGTGAAAATGTAAATAAACATAAGGTCAAGATTATTACAAAACCCATAGAGCCAAATGTTGTACAAGAGGAAGAAGTGAAAAGACAAGGAAAAAGTGTTCCTGTTCAGAAGATAGAAAACAAAAAGTTAAAAGAGTCAGCTCTAAAAAAACACAATGAAGAAAATGATGTCATTATTGACAAATCAAAATTTTCAGATATGAGATACACTCCAGTAGATATGGGTCAATTTTTGTCCCAGATGACAGTTAAGGTTCCATTTCTGGAAATGATGAAGATTAAAGAACATAAGGAAAAAGTAATGTCATTGTTAAACAGTGTACCCACAATAAAGGTTCAGAGTCCAGTAATGTTTCCAAGAAGCCAACTACCAAGGGAAATGAAGTAGAGGTGTTGACATCTAAAATTTCTCAAATATTCTTGAATGCAACTTCCTCCCCAAAAGTTGTTGACCCATTTTTTCTTTCATTGATAGTTAATGATAAAATGCTCAAGAATTGTATGATTGATTCAAGAGCCTCTAATACAGTTATGCCAGTTGAAATCATGAGGTCAATGGGGCTACAATTTGATACACCTTATGGGAGATGCAGAGCTATGGATTCTAAAGAGGTCCTTGTAATTGGTACCATTGAGGCTATGCCTTATAGACTAGCAGTATGCCCTGATGTAGTAATGACTATGAATGTTCTTGTGGTTGACATACCACCTCATTATGGCATGTTGCTATCATGAAAATGGAGTGCTTCAATGGGTGGTAGTATACAAAATAATTTATCATATGCTACTTTCAACATTGCTAGAGAAAATTTTAAGGTTTTAAGGGAGAGTAGAACTCCCCACATGATAGAAAAATTTGAAGACATTAATGTTAACTGTTGCATTGACATAGACATGGAAAATTTCAGGATGCAAAAAAATGAACTTTATTGTCAAGATCAAAAGGCTGACCCTTTGAGCAAAGAATTATTCATGTAGGAAGATGGATTGTAGAAAATGTACTTTGATGGTGCTTTCTCTAAAGAAGGATCAGGGGCAGGAGTATTGTTAATATCTCCATTAGGTACAACTTTTAAGTACTCATTTATGTTAGCCTTCCAATGTACAAAAAATACTACAGAGTATGAGGCTTTATTAATAGGACTTGAAATTGCTATTAAACATGGTATAAAATGTTTAAAGGTTTATGGTGATTCTGAGTTAGTAGTAGCACAAGTCAGATCCAAATATGCTGTAAAAAATGACAGATTGAAAATGTACAACTATGTTATTTGGGATCAACTTGAAATGTTTGATGCCTTTGATATAACTTGGTTAGAAAGGTCAAAAAATATTATGGCTGATTTTCTAGCAAATGTTTCTTTGAAAAATGATGAATTGACCTTACATGGGGTATCAATACTAGAAGTCAAAACAAGACCAGTTGTTCCGGATAACATATACAACTAGCAAGTGTTCCAGGATGATCAAGATATTCTGAGGTTCATGCAATGCTTAGACCATTATGAGAACCAAAGTATAGATTGTAGCTCCTTACTGGAACATGATGATGGAAAAGATTACATCTTTGGAAATAAAGTTGTCCAATTAAGTTCTAATCAGATTCCTAGGGGACTGTTTGAGCTTGAAGCATTGTTTATAAGTTAGCAAAATGATTCATCAAAGTTGAGCGATGCCAAGATTGAGGATTTAGAAGACATAAACTTAGGATCTGAAAATAGTCCTCAAATAGTTTATATTGGGAAAGGTTTAGATCCTCACATAAGAACAAATCTGATCAAGTTATTGAGAAAATACAAACATGTCTTTGCTTGATCATATGAGGATTTGAAAGCATACAAAGAAGACCTTTTTCAACATGAAATCCCATTGAAATCAGATGTGAATCCATTTAGGAAAAAATAAAGGCCTATTAACCCCTTGTTGGCTCCCAAGATGCAGCAAGAGTTGATGAAACTCAAAGATGCTGGGATAATCTAGCCCATTAGACATTCAACTTGGGTATCAAATCTAGTGCCAGTTAGAAAGAAAAATGGTGACATCAGACTATGTGTTGATTTCAGAAACCTCAATATTGCTTCATTGAAAGATAACTATTCATTGCCCAATATGGAAGCAATGTTGCATAAGGTGACTAGTTGTGAGTTGTTTTCAATGATGGATGGTTTTTCAGGTTACAACCAGGTTTTAGTCAGAGATTCAGAGCAGTATAAAACTGCATTTACTACTCCATGGGGAACTTATGTGTATATCAGAATGCCTTTTGGATTGATAAATGCAGGGGCAACTTTTCAGAGGGCTATGGATGTTGCTTTCAAAGAATTCATTGATATATTTATGGTTATTTATCAAGATGACTTAACTGCATATTCCAAAAGGGCTATTGATCATTGTGATCAATTGGGAAAGATTTTTAACAAAGCATTGGAATATGGTGTCTCACTAAATCCCAAAAAGTGTCATTTTGCAATCAAAGAGGGGAGGTTGCTAGGACATATAGTATCTAGAGAAGGGGTAAGAATAGACCCTGAGAGAGTAGAAGCAATTCAAAAGGTGATTGCTCCAAAGAACTTAAAAGGTGTGCAATCTTTCTTAGGAAAGATAAACTTTGTCTGAAGATTGATTGTAAATTTTGCATAAATTGTTAAACCCATTGTCAAATTATTAAAGAAGGATGCTAAGCTTGTTTGGAAAGAAGAAGCCCAACAGGCATTTGAAAAAATAAAGAAAGTAGTACAAGAAGCCCCAATTTTGAAATCTCTAGATTATACCAATCCTTTCTCTTTGTTTTTTTTTGCATCATTCCATACAATTGCTTCTATTCTCCTTCAAAAGGATGAACAAGGATTTGAACATCCCATAGCTTTTTATAGTAAATCCTTGCAGGCTGCAAAGCTTAACTATGAAATAATAGAAAAGTAGGCTTATGCATTGGTAAAGGCTATGAAATCATTCAAGCCCTATTTGGTTTGTGCTAAGGTGCAGGTCTATGTTCCTCATTCAGCAGTAAAAGATATCTTTACACAGTCGGAGGTAACTGGTAAGAGGTGTAAGTGGATTACAAGAATTAAAGAATTCAATCTTGAAATCAATATTACCAAGTTAATAAGAGGACAAGTCTTGGCAAAGCTTATGACAGAAGAGAACCTGGATTTAGTACAAATGAATCAGACAGGAGCACATGACCAAGCCATTACTAGTATAGAAAGGAAACCATATTATACTAATATTGTTTTCTTTCTCAAAAATGCTAAGTGTCCTGATCATTTGTCTAAAAATCAGAAGAGGAGTCTGAAATTGCAAACTCAAAGGTATACTCTAATCCAAGGTGACTTGTTTTGGAAAGATAAGAAGGGTGTACTATTGTTGTGCCTTGATAGATACCAAGCTGAGAAAGTTTTGACTGAGATGCATAAAGGAGAATGTGGAGGTCACTTTTCTGCTAAAACTACTGCCCATAAGATTTTAAGGGTAGGATATTATTGGCCTACTTTGTTCAAAGATTCTTATACACATGTCAGGAAGTGTGAACCATGTCAAAGGTTTTCCAATAAACTAAAATTTGTAGGTGCTCTATTGCTGAATCCAGTAAGTACTGAACTCCTTTTTCTATGTGGGAGATTGAATTTATTGGTGAATTTCAATAGAAGTCTAGTGCAGGACATAGTTTGATTTTGGTTGCCACAGATTACTTTACTAAATGGATTGAAGCTATCCCTACAAGGAAAGAAACAAGCAAGGTGGTTACTGAGTTTCTCTTGAAGAATATTTTAACCAGGTTTGGTGTACCTAATAAATTAGTAATGGACAATGCTATGAGTTTTAGATCAAAAGAAATGACAAGTTTTTGTGAAAGGTATGGGATTACAATATCATACTCATCCCCATATTACCCATAGGCGAATGGACAAGCTGAGTCTAGCAATAAAAGTATATTGAAGATACTAAAGAGGACTCTGCAACAAAATAAAAGAACATGGCACACAAAATTGAAATTATCTCTTTGGGCTAATAGGATAGCACTCAAGAAGGCAACTGGTAAGTCTCCTTTTGAATTGGTATATGGTTTAGAAGCAAGATTGCCAATTAACAATCTATTACTAGTATGCCAATTCATACAAGAACATTTAGATGTCTCTGACAATATGCAAGATAGAATGACACAGTTGATTGAATTGGATGAAGCAAGGAGAAATAGTCAAAGAGAGAACATAAAATTACAGCAAAAGATGAAGTATCTATTTGATAAAAGGGCTACTAAGAGAAAGTTCTAGGCTGGTGACTTAGTTCTACAATGGAATGCAAGGGCATAGGACAAAGGTAAGAACAATAAATTTAAGTCTTTATGGCTAGGACCTTTTATTGTTTCAAATTTTTTTGGCAAAGACTCATATTTATTAAAGAATATGGAGGGAGAAAGTTTTGAGTTGCCTGTGCATGGGCAATTCTTGAAGCCTTTCTTTAAGTAAAAATCAAAGCAATGCACAAGTGAATATGTATCATATGTAAATATTTCCCTTCTTTGTTTGTAAAGTTTTGTAAATATTGCCCTTTCTGCTTTGGGTGTTTTGCTCTATTTTTTCAAGAGGTCTGCAACCAGAGATTCTGTGGTTCTTTGTCATAAACTATGTTTAGTCAATCCTCATTAGAGCCACTGTTGGTTGTTTTCCCAGTTCTGGTCTGTTTGCTAAAATTCTTGTGATCCTCATGCTTTTCTTTCCTAAAGCTGGATGTCTCTCAGTTTCTTGCATCTTTCCAGTTGAAATTTTATAGGGTCTTAAGGTCAAAAATCCATATAAAAGTGCAAAACCTTGAAACCCTAGGTCTTGTTTTATAGGCCAAAATTAGAAAAACCCTAAGTCATTTATCATACTTCTATTTTGGTGTTACCTTTTTGAAAATCACTTAATTCATGTGTTTTAAAGCATGGTCGCTTGGTCACGTGATCCTGGTCGCATATTCCTTTTTATCCTGAGACTTGGCGATTGGCTTATGTCGAGATGTCTCTCAAAGAATTGGAATATTTCTTCTGTGTTATGAGACTTGGCGGAGCCCTTCATGTCACGTAGTCTCCAAATGAACAAACATGTTAGCAATTTATGAATGGGCCCACAGATCAATCGTGGTGTCGCGTGAAAAGGCCAGTAGTTAGTGATTGGTTGTGAGACTTGGCGATTTCTTCATGTTGCATGGTCGCAGAATTAGCCTATAGTTAAGTAACATAAAACTCATGTCGCATAGTCTCCAGAAAGAATGACGGTTAAGGGAAAGATGTTGAGACTTTGCGACTAACCACATACAGCCTAAGATATAACACAGTCAGATTGTCATGAGATTAAAATGCTAAGTCACTTCTCCATTCAGCGATTCAGAGACAAGTAATAGAGGGAGACACATGTCCAAAGGTGAGAGGATTACGAAGTCAGTCGTGCAGTCTCCCAAAGTAAAAAGATCATCTGGTGATTAAGAGACTAAAGGTAAAAGTGCAATGTTTGTCATGTAGTCTCTAAGTTGACATAAAAGTATAAAAATAATTAGCGACTTAGCAGGAGCCGCCAGATGTAATGATTAAAAGATCCAACAGTGGTCACGAAGTCTTTGGATAAAAGATCCCAAAGGAAAAGGTAATCATGACTTAGAGATAAGGGTATGTCACGTAGTCTCCAGATGAGCCAAAGGGTAAAATGCTTGTCACATTGTCTCTAAAAGATTTGTCACTTAACATTGGTATTCAGCGATTAACCGACCAAGGGTAGTCGCGGGGTCTCATAAAGGAAAATAATTTTTTAGTGACATGGAGATAACAGTAAGGGCTAAAGGTAATTTTCATTCATGGATTCTCTAAGTAAAATATGAGTTAGATTTTTCATCTAGCGAATTTGATTTACACAGTCGCGTGATTGCCAGAGGTAAACTGTGGTTAGCCAAGATAGAGAAAATAGCATAGTCGCTTGGTCTGCAAAAGAATTAAGGGTTAAAAAGTTGGGTCAGCAACAAAGAGATGATACATAGTCACGTAGTTGCTCAGTATGAATTTTTAGAAAAGGTGGCAGTTGCTGGCATGAGAACATGAATCATTTGACGTGCAATGAAAATCTTGGATATTGATTACTGTGTAAAAAAGGTAGCTGAGATATATGACAAAGAGCCAATCACATAGAGACATGTCATCACCTTCAAATTTATAAGGTTTTCTCTAAAGATACACATATATGAATTTGATTTACTGTCACACTCATGGGCTATAGCTAGGTTTTCAATTGATTCCACATCATGCTGAATTGAAGACAGAATTGATGATTTTTCAAATGATGAGTCGTGTACTTCGAACAGTTACCATAAAGAGTTGATTGAAGGTTCATTTTAACTTATCTTGCTTTTAGAATTTTAGAACGAAGAAGTGCTAGGTATTCTAAGAAGAGAGAAAAAATTAGATAAGTTTCAAAGTATTCAATTGATCAGAAGGCTTTGATTTTCTGAGAATAGTGCATAGAGAAGTAAAGTGAATCTTGAGAAGAGATTTGCTTCAATATCGGTGAAGAAAAAGAGAATTGAACAAAAGAAAACATGAGTAGAGTAGTCAGTTTGGCTTCTACCAGTGGGAGAAGCGAAGAGATAGATGAAGATGCTATGGGGAAGCGGAATTACTCAGATGAATTCCTTAGATTGCTGTCGGGTTCAACTCAAAACAAAAGGGTGAATGCTAATGTGCTTATTGATGACTACTGTAACATCAGGGATGCTGATACTCTGGGAACAATAGGTTTTTCCCTCTTTACCTACTTTTATAAAAAATTTGATAAATCCATCCCAATTTCAAACCCTTAGACCTGTGGTTTGGCTAGGTTAATTTTCCCAGACGTCTACATAGATGTAGATTTGTTCTTAGGCCTTGCTAGTCATTATGATGTCTTGTCTAAGATAATTAAGAGAATGATGGCACTGCCTTGCTCATCCTGAATAGAAATTCATTTATGCAAGCTTTTGGCTTGTATAGTGCCATGTCCACCAAAATTAACATCACTAGGAAAGAAGAGAGGTATAACTTAAAGCCTGGTATTGCTAGGGGACAATTGTAGAAGCATATGCTCAAGAAGGTAAGAAAACATCTTTCTCCTATATCTAAGACACACCCTTATTACTTCAAAGACCTACATTTCTACATTAAGTACATCACCTATGCCCTATGTAGAGTACTAGGGGTAGATGGGGAAGCAAAAAAGATTAATGCCGAAATATTGATGATGGTGCTGGATCTATAGGAGGTGCATTCTAGCACCACCTATGACTATATACAACATATCATTGATAATATGCATGAGGGATTAGTAGCAACTCAGAAGAAGATGAAGGATCCTAAGGAGAAAGAACCCAAGTTCTTCCACTATTCCATCCTCATGCATCTCCTGTTGCATTTTAATTTTGTAATCATGGATGTAAACAACTTGATTCCTCAAAGGGTTTTCTAAGACGGACCTAATCCCATTCAGTTTTGGGTAAAGATTTGGAACTATACATCCAAAGACTGTGATTACTGTGCATTCCAGAATTGGATTTTATATCCATTAATATAGAGCATGTGCATCAGCTTGACAAGGATCCCAATTAAGATTATGCAACTACTAAGGCCTAATGAATATTTAGATAAATGGGAGGGAGACCGTAATTGAGGAGAATTTTACCATAATAAGGGTATATGGATGTATACATCCACCTCATATCTTGCCTTACCATGTACCAACAAGAGTGGCTGCCATGGAATTTATATGGCAATTATTATTAAAAGATAATGAGCACTTTTCACCACACAAGAAGGGGACCTTAACCCCTAGACAGTTCAGAATTTCAAATTTTACTATTGGCAAAGGTGCCATTGATTCAGTCAGCTAGTGGCTAGAAAGTTATAGAATGGGGTCAGCCTCATAGGAGTCAGAAGGCTATATACACCCACAATCCCTAATACAAATGTCCATTGTGAATGTATTGAAGAAGATGCACCAAGAAATATTCTTGGTGAAGGTGAGATCAAGACAAGAAGGGAGACGATCTAGGAATTACTAAGACTATAGACACAAATCAAAAGAAATGGATTGGCTTTTGGAGATTTCTACCCTAATTTGTCATACTTTGATAGAATAAAAGCCATGATTGACAATTTTTATGTGCTTTGTGAATAGCTTGAGAATGTTCTTGACAAGAAAGGAGCCCAAGAGCCATATCATTCAGAGTCTAAATATGATAGTAGTAGTGACAGTGACTATGCCTGTCCAGCTAGATATGTTCAACCTTAGCAGAATGTTGCAGAGATACCATAGTTGCAAAGAGTTGAGGGCCACATTGTTGACTTGACAGAGGTCACACAACCTGATGATGTAGAGGAGCCTTCAGCCAAAAGCCAAAAGATGGAAGTAGGCCAGCCTTCCACTGAGAGGCAAGAAAAGAAAAGGGATAAAGCAAGTACCCTAGTTTCTAGGAATAGGTTATATGACCATAACCTAAGAAAATTGATTAGGCAGGGCAAGAAAAAGCAACCTGATATGGAGGAAAATGTTGAATTACCTCTTAAGGCTTGTATTGATGAAAGGTTGATACATCAACAACAGTTTTTAAATCATGATAATTTTATCAAAATTGAGAAGTTTAAAGACTTCCTAAGGTGGTACAAAAAGGAGCAAATTAGAGCTTAGTTAAATGTTGATGGGGAGGAGACAGTGACAAATGAGGCCCTAGTGGCCCTACAATCATATGACCCAGACAGTGAGGACATCTCACCTGATGAGGCTAGAAAAATGGTATTGAGTAGTGGCATATTGCTTGCCAAGGGTTGGGATTTGGCTTCTGCCTTCATAATTGATCAGATATGAAAGCAGTCAGACTTGAAGATGGTAAGTGAGGTGCAAAAGGGGGATATGATTAAAGGATTTGGGTATAGCCCAAAATCTTAGGCCTTTTCCATGTGGAGCATTTGCCCAAAAACCAGAAGCCTCAGCTGGTAAACATTCAAGAAAAAAATGGTAGGCAATGGTCTAGTCTGTAAAGAATACAGGGGATTTGGAAATATCCCGGATCATGACAGATTGGGCACACTTAAATTTGGACAAGACTAAACAGCTATCTAATAAGTGTAGTATATTGATAGAGGAGACCAGTGCATTAGCCAAAGATTTAGAGTTGTGCCACATCAAGTTACATCAACAGGATCAAGTGATTGCAAGACTAATCAAGGAATTAGAAGAAAAACCTAAGGTAGTGTATGTACCTGCTCAACAACCTTTGAAAATTGAAGAAAAAGCAAAGTCAGAAGAGGTGGTTAAGAAGGAGGATGTAGGATAAAAGAAAAATGAAATTGTTTTGAATGCATTTAGAGACATTTTAAAACATAGCATTAATATATTAAAGGATAAGACCAATGTTATCCTTAATTCTTATAATAATTTTCCATCTTTGCATGATGAGGTAATGGGGTACCTTACTATATTGAACCCGTATTTTGCCAAATGGTCTCCCAGGGTGCAGTTGTTTGAAAAGCTTGCTTCTTTGCAAACCCTGAGATTAGATTTGCCTGAGATAGTAACAGAGGTGGAAGATGAGATCAAAAAGGTTAATGTTTATCTCTCATTCTTCAAAGGCAAATTGAATCAAATAGAGGTTAAATTGAGCCTCTTTTTTGTAGATTTTAATAGATTTTTTCCTTCCCTAAGAGGAGAAGATGATCGGGTAAAGGCCTTAGATGCCTGGAGGAATGAGTTTGACAGCAAGATGCCTAATAATGAGGCATTTATTCTGGGGTCAGATTTGGATATTGAGGGATTTAATAAGATACTAGATGAGTCCTTCAAGGCTGAAACTGACATTAATAAGTTTCTAATGGATGTTAAGAGCATCATACATATCAGATGGAAGAGACTAAAGGCTCAAGTACAGGGCACTCAAGATTTCAAGCGACCAATAGATTATGAAGTGACAGCATGGGAGCTAATGACAAGGCCAAAGAAGAAGTCTGTAATTGAAGAGGAAATTCTAGATGGAGTAGAAGGGAACACTTGGCGCTTGATCAATGAGCATAGGGAGGTTAGCTATAAATAGAGATGAGTGTGGGTTAGCCTGTATTGGCATTCACTCAGTCTTAATGTAACCATCAGAAGCTATCCTGAATACCGTCAGACAAAGGTGCCATATTCTAGAAGAGATAAAGAATATCAGATCTACATCCTCTATTTTAGTCCTCCCACCGCTTCCAAATTCTCTTATTTTGTCTTTTTCTATTCTTTTAGGGTTAGGTTCCTTAAACCATCCGAAGCTTGTTGCATCCTAAAATAAAGGATTCCAGGATGGTTAAGGACCTATATATAGGACCAAAGTTGTAATTGTAAAGGAGGATGAAATATAATTGAAGACAGACCTTTTGATTTATGTCTGTGTTTTGAGATTTTAAGCCTTTATATGTACTTGAAGCAGAATATATGAATTAAAAAATAGTGCAATTTTATTCTACATTGTTGTTGTCTCTTTTCTTATTGTATGCACTCTTTTATGTTTAATTTGTAAGGCATGTTAAACATACTGGCTATAAGGTCGCTATTTAATTATTTTCAAGCTTCTTCTAAGGGGAGAATTAAACTTTGTGAGTAGTTTCAAAGAGTACTGCAATAATTAACAATTTGATACAGTATTGAAGAAGTGATAGGATAAGTTTGCAAGGCATTTTATCTGAGTTGTATGTAGGTTGTAAGGCATCCTACAGTATTCCTGTTCATATATCTCTATGGATTTATATCTTTTGACTCTATTGCCCAAAGATAGGCACTGGTCTAAAGTTTGTCAAGTGATTCATCATCATCCAAGTATTAAAAAACTATTTAAATCAATCAATCAATCACTTTCAGAGTATTTTGGTAGAATCAATTGTGTAATTAAGGGTCATAGTTGAAGTTTGTTGATTTCTTGAAGAGTAAATCAAATAGGTTATTCCTCCTAAATTCACAAGAATTGCAAAAGGAAAGAAGAATGTATTTCTTAATCATGTTGTTGTTTCCTATCATCAAGATATTGATTTGGATTACCAAGCTTATCCTCAAACTAATCATAGTCATCTGTATTGTTATATACATGTCCATCTAAAATAGAGCATTCAGCACATAACATTCAATCCACTCTAAAGATAATGTTAAGACAGTAATCAGTCATAGGTAAAACTTGCCTGAGTTAGTGGATCTCAAAAAAGAAGGAGGTGGTAATAGGTATCCCCAGTGTTATCAAGAACCTCATTAATTAGTGTTTTTTCCCTTGCTTGAGTCATAGTGTCAAAAGGCATTAAGGGGTCATAGAGTTGTTTAAGGTTTCGAGTATCTTTCAGGTGCATAGCGAGAAAAAACACTAACAAATTGGCGACTCCGCTAGGGATTAGAGATTATAAAGTCTGGTTGACAAGTTTCAGAATATCTCTAGTCCAAGTAGTCAAAAGTCTAGTGTTTCAAAGATTAAAAAATTTATAAATCATACTGGTGGTTGTTGTTAGATTTCTCATTTGATAAGTATTTATTTATCCCAAGTGATTGGGTGGTGACTCTAAAGGAAAATCTCTGAGATTAGTCCAGAGTGAGTGAATATCTTTCAATAATGAATACTAGGTCAAGAATGAGAACAGATCCTGAGAAAGTATTATATGGTGGACTTCCATCATCATCAAGGATGGTGATGTCCTGGAGAAAAAAGAAAGATCCAGTCAACATGGATGAGACCGCTCCAACGGGACAAGAGGGTAATATCAGAAGATAAATAAATGTAGGTCAACACTCTCTTGAAGGGAATACTTCAGAATATGAAGAAGCAGCTGAAAGGGTACTAGAAAAACCCACAGTCACCTCTACTTCAAGTGAAAGAGAAGAGACTAGTACTTCTAATTCAGATTCAGAAGATGCTCCTTCTGATATGTTAGCAAATGAAGAAAAGTTCATTTTGAAACAGCTAGCCCTGGTTCAGCAAATGAAGAAAGAAAGAGAAATGAGAAAGAAAAAGAGTGACCCTAAGAATGTGGATAAGAACAAAAGAAAGTCTGCAAAGCATCAAAGTATAAAAGATACTGAGAGATCTCAGAGGGACCAAGAAATACCAGTCACTCATAAGGCTCTTATTTCACAAAAGGATAAAGGAAAGCAAAAGATGAGTGAAAATAGGAATCAAGATCCTAAGTTTCAAAAGCCTTTAACTGAACAAATGTCCAAGTTGGACATTGATTTGGAAAAATTAAGAGCTGAAAAAGAAACTATGGAAAAAATGTTAGAGAAGGCTCAGATGGAGGCTGCCATTATTGAAATGAAGAAAAAGATAGATTTTTTACAGTCCTCAAAATATGCTTATGATGGCCCAGAAAATGTTGCTGCTTCTAAAACAAAGGCCACTTCTGCTAAGGAGGATGATAGCTTTCAAAGAAAACCATAGCACACCGAAAGGTACAAAAAATTTAATTTTGTTGGTATACCTAGATACCCTAATAATTTTCCTAAAGATGTGGGTGATATAGGAGAAAAACTCCCTAAATTTGCAGGTTATAATGTTATATCTTGTGAAACACATCTTAGAAAATTCATTGATTTTGTTGATGATCTGAATATCACTCATGAGGATGGGAAAGAAAAAGCAACCTGATATGGAGGAAAATGTTGAATTACCTCTTAAGGCTTGTATTGATGAAAGGTTGATACATCAACAATAGTTTTTAAATCATGATAATTTTATCAAAACTGAGGAGTTTAAAGACTTCCTAAGGTGGTACAAAAAGGAGCAAATTAGAGCTCAGTTAAATGTTGATGGGGAGGAGATAGTGACAAATGAGGCCCTAGTGGCCCTACAATCATATGACCCAGACAATGAGGACATATCACCTAATGAGGCTAGAAAAATGGTATTGAGTAGTGGCATATTTCTTGCTGAGGGTTGGGATTTTTCTTCTGCCTTCATAATTGATCAAATACAAAAGCAGCAAGACTTGAAGAGGGAAAGTGAGGTGCAAATGGGGGATATGATTAAAGGATTTGGGTATAGCCCAAAATATCAGGCCTTTGCCATGTGGAGCCTTTTCCCTAAGGACTAGAAGCCTCAGCTGGTAAACATTTAAGAAAACATGGTAGGCAATAAAATGGTCTGGTCTGTATAGAATACAAGGGATTTGGAAATATCCCAGTTTATGACACATTGGGCACACTTAAATGAGGACAAGACTAAACAGTTTACTAATAAGTGTAGTATATTGATAGAGGAGACCAGTGCATTAGCCAAAGATCAAGAGTTGTACCACATCAAGTTACATCAATAGGATCAAGTGATTGCAAGACTAATGAAGGAATTAGAAGAAAAACTTAAGGTATTGTATGTACCTGCTCAACAACCTTTGCAAATTGAAGAAAAAGCAAAGTCAAAAGAGGTGGATGAGAAGGAGGATGTAGGAGAAAAGAAAAATGAAATTGCTTTGAATGCATTTAGAGGCATTTTACAACATAGGATTAATATGTTAAAGGATAAGACTGATGTTATCCTTAATGCTTATAATAAGTTGCCATCTTCGCATGATGAGGTAATGGGGTACCTTGCTATATTGAACCCCTATTTTTCCAAATGGTCTCCCAGGGTGTAGTTGTTTTAAAAGCTTGCTTCTTTGCAAACCTTGAGATCGGATTTTCTTGAGATAGTAACAGAGGTGGAAGATGAGATCAATAAGGTTAATGTTGCTCTCTCATTCTTCAAAGGCAAATTGAATCAAATAGAGGTTAAATTGAGCCTCTTTTCTACAGATTTTAATAGATTTGTTCCTTCCCTAATAGGAGAAGATGATCAGGTAAATGCCTTAGATGCCTGGAGGAATGAGTTTGACAGCAAGATGCCTAATAATGAGGCATTTATTTTGGGATCAGATTTGGATATTGAGAGATTTAATAAGATAATAGATGAGGCCTTCAAGGCTGAAACTGACATTAATAAGTTTCTAATGGATGTTAAGAGCATCACAGATGTCAGATGGGAGAGACAAAAGGCACAAGTACAGGGCACTCAAGATTTCAAGTGGCCAATAGATGATGAAGTTACAGCATGGGAGCTGATGACTAGGCCAAAGAAGAAGTCTGTAATTGAAGAGGAAATTCTAGATGAAGAGTAGAAGTGAACACTTGGTGCCTGATCAATGAGCACAGGGAGGTTAGCTATAAATAGAGATGAGTGTAGGTTAGCCTGTATTGGCAGTCACTCAGTCTTAATGTAACCATTAGAAGCTATCCTGAATACTATCAGACAAAGGTGTTAGATTCTAGAAGAGACAAAGAATATTAAATCTACATCCCCTATTTTTGTCCTCCCACCGCTTCCAAATTCTCTTATTTTGTCTTTTTCTATTCTTTTAGGGTTAGGTTCCTTAAACCATCCAAAGCTTGTTGCATCCTAAAATAAAGGATTCCAAGATGGTTAAGGACCTATATATA
>MU225511.1:128153-171781 GCA_018584345.1 Thuja plicata | reverse complement strand
GGATGAAATATAATTGAAGACAGACCTTTTGATTTATGTCTGTGTTTTGAGCTTTTAAGCCTTTATATGTACTTGAAGCAGAATATATGAATAAAAATACAATGCAATTTTATTCTACATTGTTGTTCTCTCTTTGCTTATTGTATGCACTCTTTTATGTTTAATTTATAAGGCATGTTAAACATACTGGCTATAAGGTATCTATTTAATTATTTGCAAGCTTCTTCTAAGGGGAGAATTAAACTTTGTGAGTAGTTTCAGAGAGTACTGCAGTAATTAAGGATTTGATACAGTACTGTAGAAGTGAAAAGATAAGTTTGCAAGGCATTTTATCTAATTTGTATGTAGGTTGTAAGGCATCCTATAGTATTCCTGTTCATATATCTCTATGGATTTACATCTTTTGACTCTACTGCCCAAAGATAGGCACTGGTCTAAAGTTTGACAAGTGATTCATCATCATCCAAGCCTTAAAAAACTATTTAAATCAATCACTTTTAGAGTATTTTGGTAGAATCAATTTTGTACTTAAGGGTCATAGTTGAAGTTTGTTGATTTCTTGAAGAGTAAATCAAATAGGTTATTCCTCCTAAATTCACAAGAATTGCAAAAGGAAAGAAGAATGTATTTCTTAATCATGTTGTTGTTTGCTATCATCAAGATATTGATTTGGATTACCAAGCTTATCCTCAGAATAATCATAGTAATATGTATTGTTATATACATGTTCATCTAAAATAGAGCATTCAGCACATAAGGTTCAATCCACTCTAAAGATACTGTTAAGATAGTAATCAGTCATAGGTAAAACCTGCCTGAGTTAGTGGATCTCAAAAAAGAAGGAGGTGGTAATAGGTATCCCCAGTGTTATCAAGAACCTCATCAATTAGTGTTTTTTCATTTTCTTGAGTCATAGTGTCAAAAGGCATTAAGGGGTCATAGAGTTGTTTAATATTTCAAGTATCTTTCAGGGGCCTAGCAAGAAAAAACACTAACAGTATCATCGGCTAGTTCCCGAGGGACAGAGACGAAAGTACTCAGACATGTCCTAATCACAGAGCATAGTTCATACTTCTACATCTAAGGGATCTATGGGGATGCCACCACGTCCACCACTAGGGTAGGGAGGTGGATCATCACAGCCACCTGCTTGATTCATCAGAGGACTATGTGAAACACATTTTTGTATTATGAGATGTATATGTATATCAGCACTATGGTGCATGGATTATGTACTTTATTGATGACTTACATTGTATTTATGGAAATTTTCTATATATATGATGATCGATGATGACTCTATGATTTTATGATCTATGATGGATGATTCTATGTATGATTTATATGATGCTATGATGCATATTCTTATATGGGGACTGACATTGATGCTTGCAAGGTGTGATGCATATGTATGACAAATTGTGGATGCAGGATGGTTTTATGCTTATGTATATATGATGTATGACTGATGCAAGGTGGATGATGCTTATATTATATTCTAACGTGTGTGGATGCAAGATGTGATGTGATTTTATGACGTATTCAATGTATATGCTGATGTTTTATGAATATGTATATTAATGAAGGATGAATCTAAATGAATCTTAATAATTCAAGACTATAATGATTTAAATGAGTTATCAATGAAAGCTAAATGATTTAACAATGCAAGATTAAAATGAATCTAAACGATAATGAAATCTGAATCTAAACGATAATGAAATCTAAATGATTTAACAATGCAAGATGAATCTAAATGATTTTAACAATGCAAGACGAAAATGAATCTAAATATTTTTAACAATGCAAAATGATAAAATTAATTTAAATGATTTAACAATGCAAGATGAAAATGAATCAAAATGATTTTAACAATGGAAGATGAAAATGAATCTAAATGATTTTAGCAATGCAAGATGAAAATGAATCTAAATAATTTTAACAATGCAAGATGATAAAATGAATTTAAATGATTTAACAATGCAAGATGAAAATGAATCTAAATGATTTTAACAATGCAAGATGAAAATGATTCTAAATGATTTAACAATTCAAGATGAAAATGAATCTAAATGATTTTAACAATGCAAGATGAAAATGAATCTAAATGATTTTAACAATGCAAGATGAAAATGAATCTCAATGATTTTAACAATGCAAGATGATAAAATGAATTTAAATAATTTAACAATGCAAGATGAAAATGAATCTAAATGATGCAGAAAAATGATGAACTCAATGCAACCGAATGATTATCTATGCAATCTAATGATGAACCTAATGCAAAAACCGGATGAAATGGATGCGATGGATGCAATAGATGAGATGGGATCTGTATTTTTGGTGTGTGTCATAATCAACTCATGAACCAACCAGGAGGACTAGGAATGACCAGGCAGGGAATGTTAGCGTGATGATGACTCAGGATGTTAGTGTGATGGTGAAAGGACTAGATACGCCATGAATATACAAGGACCAAATTGAACGATTAATTACAAGTGATCATCTTCAAAGATTGTTGTTGAAATTTTATTAGATTGTGTCATTTTGATGCATGAGATAGTGTGGTATGTGGATTGATTAGTTCAAGAGGAAGGATACATCCTACGAGAACCCAGAGATGATGATGATCTAGAATTAATTCAATGAGAGGAAGGATACATTCTCAATGGAATCATTTCTAGAAAGATGGGATTCATAAATTTGATTGGTCAAAAGTGCACTACGATCAAACTGCGGAACCAAGATGTCATCAAAAGGCACTTGCATGAAACCTAAGACTTTAAGATCATAAGTGGATCATGTTCTGCAAGGATACCAACTAAGGACATGAGATATATACAAGAAATGCTAAGAAAAAAATGTACAGGATTGAGGCTCAAGGATTGGGATAGTATAGAGTATGGACAACTATATACAAGATGATATATGTAAAAGCTTAGGACACAAAATAGGAGGATCATTTTGGACTAGTGTGTGTGATATGCAAACACCCAGGGAATATGGGAAATGCTGAGATTTGTAGAGATGTGATGATGGTGATGGAGGGAAACAAGATTTTGATAGATAATGGAATGGTCCACTATATGTGACGCCTGTTTCTAGGTTTTCATCATGCATACTTGTCCAAGGCACCTGATTTCCAAGTTTTCACCATTGGACAAAATTTTCTCTTTATTCTTCTTTTTTGATTTATTTGGATCTTTTTGATGTTTTTGATGTTGCCCAAGTGCCTATTTACCAGGTTTTCACCGGGACAACCATTTTTTTAGCTTAATTTTTCTTCTTTTTTGAGATTTTTTCAGGACTATTTTTCATTGTTTTTGTACTTTTTTTAGGACTTTTTATGGATTTTCTCAGATAACTGGAATGAACAACCAGTCGTCAGGCATAGAAGTGCCTTAGATGAATGACATTGATAGGATCATTCAATGGTTCTCCTTCAGGAGTGGAGAGTTGATATGCCCCACAATCGAAGCATGCAGTGGCAACATAAGGGCCTTTCCAGGTGACTTTGAATTTACCTTTCTTTTCCTGATCAATACCCACTTTCTGATTTTCCTTTAGCACAAGGTCCCCCACCTAGAACTGGCATGGGTGGACCTTCTTGTTATAGTTCCACTTGAGTCTATTTTGATAGACAATCAGGTGATCATAGGCTTGCTGGTATTTTTCATCTAGTAGATCAAGTTGTGTGAGTCGTGCTACTCGATAATCTTCATCATCAACCATGCCTCTCAGTGATACTCGGAGGGATGGTAGTTCAACCTCAACTGGTAAGACTACTTCAGCACCATAGACTAGGGAATATGGAGTGGTTCATGTAGGATTACAATAGGAAGTGTGATATTTCCAGAGGGCAGGATTGATCTGGAGATGCCAATCATGACCAGTATCATTGACAACTTTCTTGAGGATTTTGAGCAGGGTTTTATTAGTTGCCTTAGCTTTGTCATTACCTTGAGGAAAATATGGACTGGAAAAATGGTAATGGATATGAATGTGAGCACATAGATCACTGACGTTTTTATTCTCAAATGGTGTTCCGTGATCTGTGAAGATAGTTGAGGGTATGCCAAAGTGGCAGGCAATGTGATAGAGGATGAATTTGGATATCTGGACACCTATAGTGAGGGTGAGAAAAAATTCTTCAACCCACTTTGTAAAGTAATCCATTTCTATGATTATGTACTTGTGGCCTTCAGAAGAGAGGGGAGTAATCTTACCAATGAGGTCAGAACACCAACAAGAGAAGGGCCAAGGAGGCACAATAGGTCTAAGGTCTTGTGCAGGACCATGGATCAGATTGGTATGCTATTGGCAAGGTAGACACTTTTTGACAAACTCACAAGCATCATGTTCCATTGTAGGTCAATAGTACCCTGCATGTAGAAGTTGCTTGGCTAGGACCATGCCACTTGTGTGGGCACTGCAGATTCTAGCATGTACCTCTTGTAAAGCCTAGGTGGCCTTATTTTCATCTAAACACCTAGAGAGCGTGTTGTGATAGCCTCAACGATAAAGGGTATTGGTGATGAGGGTGTAATGGGAAGCTCTACAAAAAAAGTTTTGGCATTGGGTTGTAGTGAGATGAGGAGATATGATACCATTTTATAGGTAAGCTTGGATATCGTGGTACCACAGGGACTGGGGATCAACCAAGACACATACATGATTTGATTCATCATTCTCATAGGTGGGAGCATGAAGTTTCTCAACTAAGAACTCATATTGCTTATACTTGTGAGGAATCTCTAAATGGGAGCCAATTGTGGCCATTGCATCAGCAACCTTGTTCTGCAAGCGTGGTACTTGTGCTATTTTCAAGTGGAGGAAATGCTCTTTCATCTTGTCAAGCATCTCCTTATATGGCATTAGTTTTTCATCCTTGGTTTGATACTCATCTAGGAAATGTTTGATGATGAGTTGGGAATCACCAAAGATGTATAAATTTGTGATGGTCCATCCTATAGCCATGTGGATTCCTACAATTAGTGCCTCATATTACACAATGTTTTTCATGCAGGGAAATCCCAATTTGAATGACATAGGGATGTAGTCACCTTGAGGGGTGACAAAAAGTATTCATGCCCATGTGCCATGAGCTATATAGGACCCATCAAAGTAGATTTTCCAAGTAGGTCTCTCTTCTATCATGCATAAATGCTCATCTGGAAATTATGTGATCAAAGGATATGCGTCTACCAATGGCGCTTCTACTAGTTGATTTGTGATGACATTCCCTTTAATGGATTTTCTATCTACATATTGAATATCAAACTCGCTTAGCAGCATAACCCATTTTTCATTCGACCTGTGAGCGTAGTCCTGGAGAGTAGGTACTTGAGAGGATCCACTTTTGAAATGAGCTTGGTTGTATGACTAAGAATATAGTGGCAAATTTTTTGAGTGGAGAAGACCACTGCCAGACATGCTTTTTCCATAGGATAATAATTGAGCTCATAACCTACAAAGTCTGACTGATGTAATAAATATCCCTTTCTTTTCCCTCATCATCTAATTGAGCAAGGAGTGCTCCCAGTGTTGTTGTAGTAGCAGAAATATATAGGATAAGTGGTCAGCCGAGAACAAAAGGTACCAAGATGGGTGGATTAGCCAAGTATTCTTTGATCTTGTCAAAACTCTTCTGAAACTGAGGATCCCACTTGAAAATGTTCTTTTCACAGGAGATGAGTGAATGGTTGGCACTTGTCTACTAGTTGAGAGATAAAATGATACACAGATTGTAACTTTCCATAGAGGCTGCGCAATTGTTAGAGTGTCTTTGGTGGAGGCATCTCTATGATAGCTTGTACCTTCTTTGGATCTATTTCAATGCCTTGTATGGATACAATGAACCCAAGGAGTTTGCTTGATGTGACCCCAAAGACACACTTTTTAGGGTTGACCATTAAGCAGTAGTGTCCAATCCTCTCAAAGACACATTCCAAAACATTGAGGTGATCTTCCCTTTTAACTGATTTTTCCAAGATATCATCTATATAGTCTTCAAGGATCTTGTGAATCATTTCATGAAAAATGACAGTCATGGCCCTTTGATAGGTTGCCCCAGCATTTTTCAAACCAAAAGGCATCATGTTATCACAAAAGGTGCCCCAGGGGGTTGTGAATGTTGTTTTGTGCTGATCTTCTTCTGCAATACGGATCTAATGATATCCATAAAATCCGTCCATGAGTGACAACATCTCATGTCCTATGGTGAGATCCATAATCATGTCTATGTTTGGTAATGGGAAATCATCCTTGGGACATGCCTTGTTAAGATCTCAGAAATCTGTACATATCCTGATTGATTTATTAGGTTTAGACACTGACACCATATTAGAAATCCAGACAGAGTAGGTAATGGCGCAGATGATCTTGGCTTGGAGAAACTTCTCTAGCTCTGCTTTGACAAGTAGTGCCACTTTAGGGTGCATCTTTCTGAGCTTTTGTTTGACAGGTTTGATGTTTGGGTCCACTGCAAGATGGTGAACCACCAAGTTGGGGTCTAATCCTAACATGTGGGAGTAGAACATGCAAACTTATTGATGGATTCCTTCAATAAAGTGACAAGATCACTTTCTTCTACTTCAATCAGAGATGCTGCTATGTATGTGATGGCAGGGTTCTCTTTGGTGCCCAAATTAATAGGTTTTGTTTCTTCAATGAGAATCGATGATTGTTCTGGCCTATAGTCTTGGATTAGAGGAAGAGGAGATTCTTCATCCTCTAGCACCTCATAGAGGTTTTCACCAGGGGATACACCCTTTGTTTTTACTTTTTTATGATCAAATAGCACAAAAGAGGGGTTTTCGCTATGGTATCAATTTTTCTCTTTTTTATTTTTGTTTTTTGTTTCATTTTTGCGATTGAAGTTCTCCTCTTCCAAAAAGTATGCCTTTGGGTCCAGTTTATAGACACATGCTAAGCCTTGCCCCCATTCATTGCTTTTCTCAATTTCTCCCATAAAGCTTAGGAGTGCATCCTCACTTTGGAACTCATCATCGTGCATGACACTTGGTTGGTCCCAGTCTATGAGTTCAGCATAGTGGAGGGGAAGGTCAATGAAGAGAATGGAAAGTTGGTGTAGAATAGAATTTCCCAAGAAGGTTTCATCATCAAACACATCCTCATAGGCTCTCACAAATTTCTCTTCTGGGACATCTTTGATGTCAGCAATTTCACCCAGGGAAGGACAAGAGGCAAAGATGTTTTCATTGGTGCCCTCATTCGTGTCAGAGTCAATGCCAAGGCCTAGGTGATTTTATCATTGGGTAGGTACAATAGGATCTTTCATTCCTTGCTCTTCATAACCAAGGCCACCTCCTTGGTAGTTCCATTTTTCTGTCACTAGCTTGTGAGTCACAGGGTACTTACCTTTGAAGTAATTGAGGCGACTTGTGTCCTTGGGTGGTGGATCCTTATAGAGCCATTGGTTGATGTTTGGTGTCATTTCTTGTCCATTCAAAGTACCCCTTGAGATGAAAGTGGTAGGGCCAAATTGTAGCGCCTTGGTTGTCTTTGGTTCTGTCTTTCTTAGATTAGGTTGGCGGACTTGAGTGTGTGGATCAATTGGCAATGATCCAACTGCAAAGGCATCAGATAGACTATACTCACCACAACCTTTGTTGTTGATCTTGACCATGGAAAGGGTGAAGGAAAGGATTATTTTTGGGTCTGAATGGGTTTGAGATGAACTGGCAATAGAGGTACCAATGTCGATCCTAGGACAGTGATTTTAGTGTGGGAAGGAGGTTTCCAATGCATTGCAGTATGCGAAGGGATTGGGATCTGCATGGATGGTGATCTCAGTGCCTTTATATGGGAACTTGATGCATTGATGGTAGGTGGAGGGGATGGCTTGCATAGAATGAATCCATGGGCATCTAAGGAGGATGTTGAAGGGAAGGTCAAGATCAACAACAAGACATACTGTATCCTGGATAACAAGGCCCACTTGGATGGGTAATGATATGGTTCCTTCAGAAGTATGCACCAGATTATCATAGGCTTTGATTATTATGACCTCATTTGTTATATCTTCTTTAGTGCAACCCAACTATTTTATGAATTTTAGAGTACACAAATTTAGGGCCAAACTATTATCTATCATGACCCGTTTGATGGAAAAATCTTTAACCATGATAGCAATACGGAGTGGGACATTATGATCACGTTCTTCTAAGGGTACATATGTTGTTTTAAAGGAGACCCCATAAGATGCAGACAAGTGTCTGACAAGGTTTTGGAATTCAATGAGGTTGATGTCGCTAGGAACACGGGATTCTTGCAAGGCTTTATCAAGGATCTCTTGATAGGTGGGTGAGGTGCGGAGGAGATCCAGGATGGAAATTTGGGCTGGAGTATTCCCTAGGTGTTCCAAAATGTTGTATTGAGTACTAGCAGATGGAGTGGTACTGGCACCTGCAACTTTTATTCTACCTCTACGAGTGGTGACTATGCATTGGTTATCGGCACCCTTGACATGGATGACATTGATAGAGGACTGGACTTGGGATATGCAGTCGATGAGATTATCGTAGTTGATATATGTATTTGTATAATCTTTTCTGTTAGTATTTTCTCCTTTCTTACCCTTCCCTTGATCAAAGGATTGAATAGGATTTCATGGGCCTTTACCTGAGGTGTGTTTAGGAAATGCATTTTGATAGATTTTAAGGCCTACGTTTGGTGATGGTTGGGTAGGAGAGTCCACTTCGATCTCCTTGCAGTCAATGAGATCTTGAATATAGTGTTTTAGCTTCACACATTTGAGGGTGGTGTTTCCCTTAACTCAATGGTAATCATATTACTCATTGTCTTTATACCAAGCTAGCTTAGGTGTTGAGTCATCAAATGGCTACATTTTTGGGTACACAAATTGGTTAGTTTGGACCAGCTTATGGAAGATGACATCTATGGGTTCACCCAAAGGGTTAAAAATGCGTTGTGGTGCATTTGAAGTGTGAGGCCTTTGTTGTCCATGTGGGACTAATATAGCATTTGTCTGGTTTATAGGACCTTGGTAGTTGTGTTGATATGATATCCCTAGAGGGGGATAGATACTCACGCCTTGAGGGCATGTATTTTGTTGGTATGTTGGTTGGTGATACGTAGGAGCGGGGTACTGATACATGGGAGGAGGTTGTGGATATACTGGTGGTGCTTGATGATAGGTTTGATTGGGTGTATTAGGACTGGCTACCACAACCTAAACGTGTTTTGTGTTAGTGGCTCCATCTGTTACCGCATTCTTGTTCTTGTTCCAGTACTGTGACCGATCATTGTTATGTTTGTCAGGCTGGGATTCTTTGTAGTGCTTGATGGCACCATCTTCTAGGAGGCCTCACTCGAGGTCCATGCCTTTGATTCTGATATCGTGATAATTTTGTATAAAATTCATGTGCATGTGATAGGCAAGCTTGGGGTGGAGGTTGTTAATGAAGATTTTGATAAGATGTTGCTCAGGGGGTTGATAGGACAACCTTGTAGTAAGCCCTTGCCAACATTGAAGGTAATCGGCCAAGCTGTCTCCTTCCTTTTGTTTGGAATTGTATAGGTCAAGGAGTGAGAGTTCATTTTTGACGTTATGTGCGTATTGGGCCACAAAATTTTTAGATAGTTCAGCGAAAGTAGACACTATGCCATAGGGGATTTTGTAGAACCACTCAAGAGCGGTGCCTCCTAAGCTTTTGGGAAATAGTCTAATGAGTAAATTATCACTATAAGAAACTTCTTGGCAAGCCATGTAGAATTCTTTCACATGGCTCATAGGATCTCCCTTCCCCCAATATTTATCAAACTTGGGTGTTTCAAAGTGCTTGGGGAAGGGTATTGCAGTGATAGATTGATCAAACCAATAAGGACACACTTCATCAAATTTGAATGTTTTAGCCTTAGTCCCTTCTTTTATCTCTTTGAAAGCATTCTTCATTTCCTCCCATTCATAATTGACTTGTGGGGGAGGATTAGTAACCATGATTGCATGTATTCCCTAAACCTGATATGGGTCAAATGGAAAATATGGAAGATTCTGTAGGGGATACTGTGTTGTTTTCTATGATGGTTGTTGGTCTGCATATATGGGCTGTTATGGTGGAAGCTATGATTGAGGAGAATATTGTTGTGGAGGAGGTGGCGGCGCTTGATAAGGTTGTTGCAACTACTGGAAGTATGCTTGTATTTTTTGAGGCATTGGATAAGTGGGTTGATCCTGTTGCGCACTTGCTTGGGGTGGAGGATAGGTATTCTACAGTGAAATGCCCCCCCTGACCGTAGCAAGGTAATTAGTGTTACTAGGAACACTGAATTGTTGTGGTGGTGGAATGGTTTTTGATGCAATAGAGGATGGTATGGCTAGGTAGTTGGTGAAATGAGTTTGTTGTTGTTGTATGGGCTAGATGAAAGGATTGGCAAATTATTGTAGTGGTTGGGCCATGAAGGGATTTTCCCCTTGCGTTTGTGGTTGTGGTTGTTGCATAACTTGGAGGGTAGACTTTGTAGCTATGAAGGGGTTGATTTGTTGCTATTGTGTGTAGGATGTGAATGGGTTGGTAATCTGCTACTGTGGTTGTTATTGTTGTGATGGTTGCTGGATGGATTGTTGCTGCTAAATAGGTTGTTGCTATTGAATAGGTTGTTGTTACTATTGGATAGGTTGTTGCTGCTAGAAAGGTTGTTGTTGTTGTTGGATTGGTTGCTGCTACTGGATAGGTTGTTGTTGTTGGATGGGTATTTGGGGTATGATGAAGGGATTTCTAGATGGTTGTTGCATGGGAAGATTTGGATTGGTTTACATTTGTGGCAAAACTGTTGATGCCTATTGTGGTTGCATTACTAGTGGAGAGGGGAAAGTGTGCCCTTGGGGAAATAAGGGTTAGTTATAGGCATTGGTAGGTGGCATGCCTATGGTGAAGAAAGGTAGAATAGGCATGGAGACTTAGGTGCTTTGATGCTATGATATGGCTGTTGTACCTTGAATAGGCTGAGTGGGGATAGGTGGAATGGTGGTTTGTTGCATGCTAACTGGTGGTGGTGGAAATTGTGCCACAAATGTTGGGAACGCTTGTGAAAATGGAGCAGCTGTGGTCTAAGGAGGCGCTTGTGTAGTGATAGGGGGTATCATTTGTGCTGTTGATGTTGGATTAGGAGGTGGGGCTCCCGAGGTAGATGAAGGTGTCGTGTGCATGATGGAGAGTGGGATGGAAGGTTGGACTACTTGTGCGATAAGAGTTCCCACTTGTGGATCTCACTAAATTCTATCACAAAATTCATTTCTAGTGGGAGGATAACGTTCCCCTTGAGGTGCCATAGGTTGTGTGATGAGTGTGGGTATAGTCCAAGGTGGGAGTTGAAGTCCTTGTTGTTGTATGTCTAGGAGTACCTGATTTCCATTACGTCCACTCATGGCATTCACCATATGGACATGTCCTGGATGATTTGTAAATTTTTCTATGGTACTCATGGTAGGAGTCTCATTACTATCTACCTAGATGTGTTCAATTTGTTCATTGGGCTGAGGCACATAGTTAACCATGGCGTTAGTGTTTTCAATCATAGGATTAGATTAGCTAGTGGTGAGATTGGGGTCCATGTTCTTCCTTTTCTTAGTGGCTTGTGTGATAGGTGGCATGAATTTATTACCCTAAGGGGATATGAGATGCAAAATGTAATGCAAAGATGTGCCTAGGAAGTGAAGGATGATGGTGCTAGGACTAGGATTTTAGACGACACGTCTAGGATGATGAGTATGCTCCTAAGGACTAAGGATGATTGGATGTATGCAAGGATTAAGGGTTGCTTTCCCTAGTGTAAGATCAAGTGAATGTGATTGTCAACCTAAGATAGACTTGTGGTCTTCGGTGGATGGGGTTCTTTGTCAATGTGAACCAACCCTTTGATCAAGGTGATGAGGTTACAAAGGAAAAGGGAATTATCCTAAATAATGCATAGTTTAAGGACATCCAAGGATGGGTTTCAATTAAGATATAGCTTCTAAGAAACTCAAAATGGGATGCAATACCAAGTGAAGGATGTGATCAAGGATGCTTTGGATGATGATTAAGATGATGCTAGGCTGATTAGGATTGATTTGGATTAATGCAAGATTATGCTGGGATGAGTGTGTGATGTGTTTCTAAATATGACAACCTAAGGGAGGTCCTAAAATGCAAGCTAAGTGAGCTTAAGAAGAGGAGGAATGTTTGTTTGTTGTTGTAAACCAGCTAGTCATATTGTTCAAATTTGACAAAAGCAGTGATTAGACGATATTTGCTTATGAAATGAGCAACCTTGTTGTTGTAGATCACTTTATCAAATTCTTCCCATTATTGAATTTCTTGTTGGATGGAATCAATGATGTGTTGGTAATTGTTAGCCTCTCAGGTTGTATTCTTTTGTTCTCTTTGCATGGGTGGTAACAGAGTTTTTACCTTCTTATACTTCTTGGAATCGGTCATGTCCTATAAATAGATTTGATTTGGGATGAGCAATTGGGAAGTTTCTTGCAAAAGATCAAATTTTGAGGATTGGAGCTCACAATAATCTGCAAAAGGACGTTGTTTCAATGATTTAGCAAAAAATTTGATTTCTGTATGATTCTTAAAAGGTTTGTTCGATGGAAACAACCAATTTCAACACAATCAAATCAGAAAATAACATGCATAGGTTTGAAAACAATCTGACCAGGGACAAAGCAACCTTGATGGATACAAGCACGTGACAAATTTGAATGTTGGGTATTTTTTTTGTGTTTAGGATTTGTCAATGTTCTTCAAACACTTCAAGCACAAATATACCTAAGGAATTGGCTTCAAATAAAATATTATAGACCCATTTCTTAGTAGCCCTTCAGCTCACACAATAGTGTCACCCCCAAAAGGGCACCCGTGTTTTTGCCTTTTTTCAAGTATTGTTGTCGTGCTACGAAGATCTCTTTTGCAACACAATACCTTGGGACACATATGATGGGGATCTTGGGGGGAGATTATTCCCTTCCCTCACACAATAATAAATCACCGTTCGGAGTTGAATTGGGCAGCTTCTATGCCTAGAGTGTTTAATAAGTTTCTTCATTTGATTGTATCCTTTATGTCTGCGCAAGCACGATTCAGGCATATAGCACCATAGAGTGTCTTGACAAAAGTGGTCACGTAAACAAGATTGGGACCACGAGGCTACACTTAAGTTAGATGAGAACCGAATATAAGCTCAAATGCCAATTGACTCCCAAGGATTTAACCCCAAAGAATAAATTTGATTAACGTAAGTTAGAGTGGTGTGGCTTACACCTTGTTCTCACGTGGGTCATTCCCGGGAGATTTTTTCCTCGACTGACAGGCCCATCTAAAGCATTAATTTGAAAAACATGGATTGGCAATGAAAGGGGTCTAGATTTCTAATTTTTGACAAGGGGAAAAGAGCATACTCTCCTACCCAATGTCATTTTCTCCCAAACATGCAAAAAAAGTTTGTTCTTTCCCAAAAGGTTTAATTGTTTAACACAAAGCAAGTGTGTCTAGGTTTTTGATCTTCCCAAAAGGGAAGAGAGCATAATCCCCTAATGCTTTCTTTGATGTAGACAATAAAATCTTCCCAATTATGCTAGGTACCTAAGAAAAGTTAAAGAAAACATGATCGTTTGGTCGATTTTGGAGTAAGTCAACCTGCAAGACAAACGTGAGTAGTTTTTCAAACTTGTCTTTTTCAAGTGGTGCTGCAAGAAAATTGGTTAGTAGTACCTATTTTAGCCTTTGACAAGCATTAAAAACACAAAAACCACTTAACAATTGTTAGAAAATGATAAAAAATAGTCTAACAGAGCATAGACACCGATGCAGGGCACAGACGCTGGTTCTGTCTTTTTTTCTCAAAAATGACAGATTACAGGGAAAACAAGCCAAAAAACACAAAAAAATAGAAAATTTGTTATACCAGTCGGAGACACTGATCGATGATTTTCTAAACTGGCATTCGTGCAGACACCGAAACCTAAATTTGCGTTTCCGCAGATGCTGCTATACCTACAAGTTTATAAAAACATAGCAAAAACAACAAAAAGTGTTACTTTTTCCTCTTTCTTAGTCCTTAATTTGATCAAATTTAGCCATTTTGAGATTTTCCAAACAATTAAAATCTATTGTTCTTTTAATAAGTCATCAAGATTCATTCCCCTAGTAAAATTTTAACATTATAACTGCTTGTAAAACCGATCTCTGCTAAAAAATAGAATGCTCAAACATTAAAAAGTAGTGGGAAAGAAAGTGAATCTTTAAAAATTAAAAAGTTATGTTTGGAAAGTCTCAAACTAGTAATGCCAAGTGGAGATGCCAATTCAGTGCATAGACACTGGTTTAGCACAGATGTTGAATGAAAGTTCAAATAGAATCATCATTTGCACAGACGCTGATCCACGTGCTTGGCAAAATTTGGAAGAAAAAAGACCAGAATTTAGAAGAATTTAGGGACGTGGGTTCCACCAGGCATGCCAAAATGTAGTATGAGGAATTCATCAACCTGTTGGGAGCAAGCTCAAACATAAAACATTAGTGGATTAGCACATGTAATCAATTTAAAATCACATGGAAGAGCAAGCAAGCAACAAAGAACACCAAATAACATCAGATTGAGCTAAAAACAAGTAAGCACCCTATTTAACTTATTTGATTTTATATTTTGGATGGGATGTAGGCATGCTCTCTCAAACAAAAATGGATCAAATCCCCAATGCAATGCAAGATTGATAGGCAAGAAGAGAGACTCAAGAGCTAGTATGAAGAACTAGTTTCAAATCTTCTTCAAGATGATAGATCAAACTAGAAATGATATGCATATGAAAAAAAACTATGATTCATTTACCAAATTGAATCCTATCATGTGATTTCTAAGTGATTTAAGCTAAAGACTAAGAGCATGAAAACAAAGCTATGAAAATCTAAAGTAATTCTAGCATAATAACAATGCACAATGAGAGATGAAAAATGAAGAGGAGAAAGCCTCTATTTAAAAAAATTTGGAGGAGAAGAAGAGGGTTTGGATGATGTGGCATCTATGTGGCATCCACATAAGAGCCACATAAGGGACACATAGGCTTGAGGGGATGGCCAATTTTAAGTCAAATATAGCACTTAATATTTAGTGGCTCAAGAATTCTAAGTGGGAGACAAACTTGTAAGAGGAATTTAAGAGGGATGGGTGACCCTTTTGGGAATAATTTCCACATGTGGGTGATCATTCCATTAGCCTTAAAAAGGTTAGGAATCACCCTTTAAGTATGATCAGAGGATAGTTAGGTAGGGAAACATACTTAGGAAGTGAGGTGATGGGAGTAGAGTAGGAATAGGGTAGGCTTAGGGTAGGTCTCTAGGTTGAATTAATAGGTTTCTAGCTAGGGTTTAGATTGTAATTCAAATTAGATTTGAATAAATCATAGTTTAGAAGAATTAGGGATATGAAGGAATTTTAATAAATATAAATTTATTAAAAAGGGGATTTTGTGAGGCAAATGTATTTAAATAAAATACATTAGAATGGTATTTAAACCATTGATAAATACCAACTTATGAAACTATTTAATTGATTGAATTAAATAGTTAGAAGAATAAGAGGGAAATTAATATTAATAATAATATTAATATTTTTGGACGCCTAAAAATACACATACATGAAGTTAAGTACTCATGAAACTAGTATTTTGGTATCGCAGAAAACCCCTGTTAGAAGGTAAAAACTGCAGTGGGGATGATACCCTCAAAACCTCACTACTGTAGTAAATCAAGTAGCTTGTTAAAGCTTATAAAGATTGATCACTTGTGATGATCTTACCCTATTAGGAGTAATAATAAGATCAATTAGATCTATGTGCTTAAAATGTGTCAGAATTCTATGAGTCATTCTGTTGACGGGACTTTGTGACCAGGTCCGCCAACAGAGGTAAGTTGTCACCGGGTACCAGGGTACCAGCCAACTTTGCCTATAAAGGTTGTTTAGAGAAATGAGATTCTCTAGGCCTTCAAGAACCTAAGAGTCGGGTCTCGACAGTGTGGGGGTTTAGTTGGGAGTGTGACTATTTTGTTTGGGGGGATAGCTAGTTATCTTGGCTTGTCTACTCCAGGGATTTAGGTAAGTGAGGCTTCCTGCAAGCATTCTCTAGTTACCAAATAACTTCAAAAGATCCATTAGGGTTAGAAATATTCCATCTACTTATAGTTCATTCCAAACATTCAAAACATCAACCATGATCTAACATGCTACACTAAATACTGAATAAACATAGAACCAACAGTTCATACTTATCCAATAGTGAGGAAAAAGAAGGTCATTAATCTACTTAAAAAATTAGAGCAAAGGACATAAGGAACATACAACACAAAAAGAATGTTAATCCAGAAATTAGAATGCTAACAACATCATTAAGAGAATTCTTCTTTCTTCATTAACACGTTTCTAGCTAGCACTGGTGCATAAAATAATGGCAGCTCCAAGGGAGAATCTAGCTACTGAGAGCTTCTCAAAACTAAGGAGCATTCAGCTCTGCAACTCAGAACTGAAAAACTAAAAATGCTATAGCTATGGACTACAAAATCACCAATTTTGCCAACCCATGGAATGTGGTCAGACTTCTTATTTATACACAAGCTTTACCCTAAAACTAACCTAATTCAATTTACACTTAATCAATAAAATACAATTTATGGTGGTCGGTACTACCTGCACCACGCTATGAAGACCTCAAGATGGAAAAGGTCTGACATGTCAGAAGAATAAGAAAAGAAAGGAGGAGTGGAATAATTGGCCTCGAGAAGAGGGACGGAGGGAGAAAAGAAGGAATCTGAACCCCCAAGGATCAAGGCTACATATCACATCAATGAAAAAGCAGCTCCCTGTCCCTGATGCGCCATGTTTTATGCTAGAGCAGCGCCTTGGGAAGACCACCTGTCAGGACCATCTTGTTGAGTCGACGTGCACCGCTGGAGTCACCCACCTCCTGACATCCTTATTAACTTATTTGAAAGTGATCAGTCAGGCTTGGGATCTAAGACATAGGCCACTCTAAAGAATTCAAGAATATTGGATCCAGAATTCCAAGATTTGGAAGCTTGCACCTCCAAAGAATTAAAGAATACAACATATGCATGGTCAATAGAATTCTTTGGACTCCGGAGAACCTTATTGTTCCTTAATGTTTTTGAATGCTTCTAATACTTGGCATATGCCTTCTTCATCTATGTTCCTAATGTTGTCCCATCGACTGTCAACAGCCTCCAACTTTTCCTCAACCTCTCTAGCCCCATTTCAGAACTCATCCACCATCTTCACTGCATCATGTGCCCAGATCATCATCTTGGATAATCTTGATAACCTGCCTTGGTCAAAATCTCTGGCAACCAGATACAGGAACTCCATTCGTTCATCAAATTTTCCAAGCATGTAGTCCTCTGAGGTGCACATCCCAGTGGTGAAGGGATCGAATTGTGATACTGTGACCAAAATGCCATAAATAGGCCTAATGGGTATTGGGCCACAATCACCTTTTCTTTTAGGGTCTTAACCAGTTCCTTGCACACCTTGATTTTGAGGCCAATTTTGGAGTACTGGGCATGGAGGGAATCATATGATTCTTCTCACAAAATTCCCGCCTCTGTGGCGGCTTCTTCTCCAATGTTGCAAACTTCTTCCAACCCGGCCTTCCACTTTTCATATTTCTCTAAGTATTGCTCCCATACAAGAGCGGAGCCATTTTCTTGGCTGATGAGGATGTTGACTTGGTAAAGATCTGGGAGGGACACCACTAGAAATTGTCTTATGGAAGCTATCTTCTTGGCGGCCCACCCATCCATAGCCTACGCTTTCTTTTTCTTGGCCTGGAGAGAATCCACGTCACCCTGTGTGAGCGGCAATCCAGAGGAAGAGGTTTCTAGGTGGCTCTCAGCCAAAGGCTATGTAAGTTCTACCAAAAGCATGAGGAGATTGGCATTGGTCTCCCTTTTCTCCTTTAACTTTTGGTCCTATTTAACATATCAGGCCTCTACTTCTTTGGTGGCCTCTCTCAGCAAGTCAAGTTCACCCTGATTATCTCTTCTCCCCATTGCCAGTTCTGTAATGTTATAATCTTTGGGCCTTATAGCCACTGCATCTACATCTAGAGGATGTGTTGCGATAGTCACAACTATGTTTCTTGTTGGATGAGTCCAGAGGGCATGAACTATCCATGCCTTCTTAGGCTTTTGAGCCTCTATATTTTGGGCCATCATTTCGACCAAGGAGAGTGGAACACCTAATGTGACTGCCGAGGCCTTTATTTTTCTTGATTCTACCAACCATTGGGGAAGCTAGGGTAGCTTTATAGTTGAGACTTGTGCATCAGGATTCCTTTTAGAATCTGGATGTGCATTCTTGGAATGTACAGTGTCATCAAGCTCTTTTATGTTATCATGTTGTTGTTCCTGCTCTCCAGAGGCCTCCGTATTTTCTACCATGTTGGCATTCTCTTTTGTGATATCTGGGACCTCTTCTTCTCTGGTATCAATATTACCTACATCTATGGGGACTTCCTCACCCCTCCTAGCATTATTTGATCTGACATTCACATTTTTTGGGACTTCCCAGTCATTCTGTTGTTGTTGTTCTTCGGCTTCATCGGTCTCATATGCTAGAACATTTTCCTCCATTGGAACATCTTCGGGAGGTGGGTGAGTTCTTTGGCCAAAGTTTAACAATACGGTCACCGTTACCACCTCACCAAATGTTCTTTGGGGCACTTGGTCACTCACAGTAACCAAAGGCCTCTAGAGCATGATGAATGGGGGTATAGTTGATCCCATAGGTCCAGTTTCCCTAACCATCAGCTTCTCACCTATGGGTTGCCTTGGTGTATCTTCGGTCTCTTGGACCACTATCCTCTCTTGCTTGGGCTCCTTTTGTGTTTCATCCTGGACCTCTTTCTCTGATGCAACTTCTTCTTCTAAGACTTCCTTTTCTACGGGGATCTCTCCTTTATCTTGAGCAACGATCTCTTCAATTGTGTGATCAATATCCTCATGCAAATTCAAGAGTTCATCCACCCCAAACACATCATCAAAATCATCATGTGGGGGAGGGCTATTGGAATCTCCTCAAGTTTGGGGGAGTCCAAACTAACATCAACTGGAGGCATATCTAGCATACCAGAGCTAGCGACTGCGCTTATAGTGGGGGTCACCTTTTTCTTCTTCTTTCTCAACAGTGGGACCGCGGTCTCCAAAATACTGGTAGATTCTGTGTCGGTGAAAGTCTATCTACTCATCATCATAGCCAATGACAGGGAGCCCACCAAGTGAGCAGATGCCATTGGAGTTACAAGGAGTGCAGAGGATATCTGTGTGCTTATCTGCTGGCTAGCCAACCTTGCCAACTCCATTTGTTGTTGTAGTTATACCATTAAGGGGGTTGGGCTTTCAGGAGGTGCCTTAGCCAGGGTACCTTATTTTTTTTTCCCCTTACTTGTTCTAGGTCCGGCGGTGGCAGCGTAAGATGGAGTGGCCCTTTAGACAGTCAGTCCCTTTAAGGCACCTTTGGGACACACCCAGGAAAAATACTTGTGACTAGCCTCCAAAATAGGGTGGCATACTCCCTCAATTGTCAAGTCTTCCAAGGTGGCCCAATCCACCAGAGGGAGATCCAACTTGTCTAATCCATGTCCTTTGTATGTTGGTTCCTCTAGTGGCCCATCATCTAAAAAACCCTTTGAAAAATTTTGAAGGTCAACTGCCTTCATGAGTCCCTTGGACATTCACGAATATTGATGGGCTCGAAGGTCAAAACTATCCTGACAGTCCACCCAAAAATCTTCAATATCTTCTTCGTGCGATGGGGATGCCCAGAGGAGTGCCAAGGCAATCTTGCCTAGAGGATCATAATTCTTCCTGGTGTGGTGGAGTTCCACTAGTCCTAGGCTCTTTAATTCACTATCTACCTCCCTTGCTGCGGTGAGTCTGCACATATAATTCCTGCACGCAAATGGGAATGGGATGTTGATGACGTTCTTCAATGTGAAGAAGGCATGCAGGTCCATTATCTGCTGGCAGAACTCCAAAAGAATGATTTTATCCCCGCAATACCAGGGAAGAAGGTAGGGTATTCCAGAGAAGCCAGTCACCTGAATGTAGGTGTGGTGCTGGAACTGAGTGAAGTAGTGGCCATAAATACTAACTAGGTTCATCACCTCATGCAATAGTTGGTACCTGGAGTCCTGGGTAAGTGTTAGAATATTTTGGTAAATGAAAGCATCATTTACCCAAAATAAATTTAGGAAACTAAGTTCCCATTGGACTTGAGAATAATGATCCCATGGTGTTAACTAGCCCAGCCTGTTCCCATGTTCGACTACTGTTCCCAAACCTGGAAAATCCAGTCTCTGTTGGGCTAGTGCCCATAGCATGTAAGACATCATAAAGAACTTGGAACTCTAGATGATGCCCTTCAGTTGAATGTCCACATGATTGGATATGATGGCCGCCTAGTTGAAGATCTGATTACAAGCGGTGATGTAGTAAAGGAAATAATACATCCACGCAGAGAAATCTTGGGCATGGGGAAATCTGAAGATCCTACATAAAAATATAATGCCCGCCTGAATGGGCTCTTTGAAATCCTCACAGGGAATTTCCAACTTCATCCTTTTATAGTCCCTCTTCGGGGACTTCAACCACTGGCTATTGAGATATTACCGAGAGACAAGGGAAGCTTCTTTGAACTCCTTTAATGATTTGGCCTAGTTAATGATGATGGACCCCTTGAACTGTGGAATCCCCAACCCTGAGGCAAAGGTTGCTGCGTCCAGAGTGACAATTGTTGCTGGATATTGTAGTGGCCGAGGATCAACAAGAACTATTCAAGTAGGTGCACTATATAATGTCGCTAGTTTATGTATCAATTCTAGTGATTGCACCAAAGAAGGAAATTTTACAGACTTTATAATGCTAGGGGCAGCCAAATGAGTAGCCATACTATCTCCACCAGCCTTCAACCTGTAGATGGCTTGGATTAAGCCTTGCATTTCAGCCTAAAGTCCAGGCTCTATGTCTATTACTTCTTGGACTTTGGAATCCACCTTGTATCCCATGAGAATTCCCTCCTTCGGGTACTTGGAGGTTAGTAGCAGCTTTTCTAGCATCTTTTTAGCCTTGGTTTTTGTAGCATCCCGAGTGGAGGTAGTTGGTAGTTCTGGGCTATCAGGAGGAGTGATCACTTCAAACATTTCAATCACACAATCAACAACCCAAAAGTCTAGAGAACCATAAATACATGGTATAATAATAACAATTTATGTGGATTCTGGGGAAATCATCACCGTGTTGCACCTGTCCAAAAAGTGTTAGTGTACATCAAAATCCCAGAATGTTCAAGATAAACACGATCTAGATTCTCATACACACTCAGGGGCTCTGGGGTATTTAACTAAGTGACAAGGATGGAATAAGGACTCTGTGGGACCTACCACCCAGAGTCTAGAAGAACTATCTGTTGTCATGTTGATGTGACCAGAAGGAAGCTGTATTTTTCTGACATGGGTTGTCACGTGGCCACGTGACAGGCGGTGTAAATGATATTAATAATGATGAGTGGGCCGACACAAGGGAAATTGAATTCCAGATGGGATGGGGTTTGAATTCCCACTCATGGATAATTAATCCTACCATTAAGGTGACATGACATAGGAGAGAGAAAGCTTCCATGGCTCAAACTAGCGAGGTGTCGAGTTTAAGCCATGGAGACCCCCTCTGGACGAGCTAGACAAAGTGATTGAAAGTGTGATAGAGTGTGATGAGCTCATCAAGAATGGAAGGATATACAAGGGGTATTGATAGAAAAATATAGAGAGCCAAAACATATATACACAATTTATAGACATTTACATAATGTACAGAACTTACGAAGGCACAGAAGCTAGACTGTGACAATGTACATCATATACACTAAACTACAACTACACAGAAGGCGGATGACCTTCTAGTAGGGCCATCCCACCAATGGGAGGAAAACCAAGAACAAACACAGAAATGGAAATGAGAACAAAATGAAAGTAAAAAAAAACAAAGGGAGCACCACAGAAATGAAAAGAAAGACGAAAAACCAGAAGGACGGAAAACTAGAGAAAGGAAATGAGAACCAACCTGAAAACAAAAAAGATGCAGGGAAGATGGACATGGGAAATACTCTACAATAGGTCCACCTTCGAACAATCACAAGACAAAACTGCAAATCAACATTTGATTAGCAACTAAGAACAGGGAGAAACTTCACTGTTTAGTCACCTTAATCACTTCAATATTGCTATGAATTCTCTAGGTGTTTTAATCGCAATAATTGTGAAAATGATAGGTAACTTCTATTTATACTGCTAGGGTAAAAATAGATTGTGCTTTCCCAATGACTCTAAAAACCTTCGGACTCTGGGCCTAAGGATTCCATTCAATCATATCTTCTCGCTAAAGAAGATATGATGACAAAGAATCCTGGAGTCCAAAATTTGACTCTAGAAGAGACAAACAAAATCTAGGACTAGGTCTTGGAGACACAAAAAAAAAAGAAAGGCAAACCTCGCGGAAGCAAATCCCGGAGGGGAATCAAAGAAAGAAAAAGAAAACAAAGAGAAAAAGAAAAAAAAGGGGGACCCAACATTTTGCCTACAAAATGTAGGGATGGGTATGCAGAGCATAACAAATGGCGACTATCTGGGATGGATGCCTTCATGCATTTGAGAACTTTGGAATCTCTGGTTAGCAGAACTAGAACTAATCTTTACCCTGAGCATTTCGCTTGCAAAGCAGAAGGTGTTTGAGAAAAAATCCAGCCCATCAATGATTCAATTCTTTGGTCTTTCATCTGCTGTGAAGTGTGTGCTTTGAAAGAAAATCAAGTCAATAACCTCAAGGAGAAACATAGAAGAGGCACTGACTAAGTTAAACCAAAGCTGTCATATTTCCCACGTTTCCCTCGAATATCAAAATTTCTCCACTCTTCAATTTGTTCTTTTCCTTTTCTTTTCTAGGTGGAAAGGTGGTACTTCTTTCACCATTAACCTTAAGCTTACCTAATTTTAATGGTGGTACTTCTTTCACCTTTCCACCAACTTTAATTTCCAAAATAGGAGAGAGAAAAAAAATCTGGACCCGAGATATTTTAATGATTTTCAGACTTGGTCAACAAACCAGTGTAGTCGATCTACCCTCAGTGTGTTTGATTACTTATTTCTTTTGGTTTTGATTTAATTGATTTCTAGACTGTCGAGATGTGAATCAGATGAAGACTACCCATAACCTTTTATCATACTTACAAAATAACTCTGTAGCGCAAACCAGTTCCACCATGCTCACAATATATTCCAAATTTGTCAAAATGAAAAAGGTACCATTCTAGAGACTAGATGTTATGTGAAGCATACCGATCTACAGAAGAGAGGGAAAAATTCTAGGAACCCAGGGAAAACAAAACAAAAGAAAATAAAGTGCCCGCACGAACGGAGGAAAATGTAAAAAGATAAATTTTAAATAAATAAAATCAAGGCTTTGGCCGTTTACTGATCAAAAAAAAAAAAAAAAGGAAAATAAAATGAAAACAAATAGAAAAGGAAGTGGTCCTGGAGGACGACTGAAAAACTATTTACAAGGACAAGGTACCCCAAATGGAGCACCAAAAAAGATATTTACAAGCGAGAACTTTACATAGAATACAACTATGAAAAACTTATCGCATAACTTACTCAAAATAGTGCTTGAGAAACTGTCCATTTATAGGAAATGGTATGGCTTCTCTGGTCATCGTGTTGAGGTGATAAGTGTTTGCCCCATAGATCTCAGATATCAAATATGGTCCAAGCCAGAGCCGTTGGAATTTAGTGTGCTTTCCCTTCTTTTCCCGGGCTTTGTCCCACAAGAGGACCAAGTCCAAAATCTGAAAGGCCTTGTATTGGGCTCTTCTGTCAAACCATCGTATTACTACTGCTTGGTGATGGACAAAATGTTCAAGGGCTGTGTCTCTTTGTTCTTCCATCTGCACCAGATTTAGGAGTTGAACCTCTACAATGTTGTCTCGGATGCTGAATTCCTACATAAATTGTAAAACTGGGATCTGTAAGTTAATGGGGAATACTGGATTCTAGCCATAAACTAGATGGAATGGGGATGTTCCCAAGGTGGCCTTAATTTAGATACAATCAACCCAGAGGGAAAATCTCAGCTTTTGATGCCAGTCCCGGTGGTTCTGTTCTAATAGGTGTTTGATCACTTCAAGTAGACTTTTGTTGGTCAATTCAGCAACATTGTTCCCCTAGGGGTAATAGTTGCTGGAAAACTTTAGATTGATCTTCCTATCGTAGGTCCATTCAAGTAATTGTGCTAAACAAAATTCTATACTATTGTCACATACTATAGCAAAGGGCATTCTAAATCTTGTGATGATGTTTTCTTCGAGGAATTTGATGACTACATCTGTCGTGTTATTTTTACAAGGTATTGCTTCAGACCACCGGGTGCAATAATCGATATCAATCAGAATGTACTAGTGTTTGGTAGATGAGTTGGGGTTAATCTCCCTGATAAAGTCAAATTCCCACTAAGCGAAGGGTCTAGCTTCAAAGACTAGCTGAAAAGGCATGGTCAGGTTTCACTCACGATGTGTCGCGGTTTGGCAAGTGTGACATCTCCTAACTTGAGTGTAGACATCCTTGAAGATATAGGGCCAATAGTATCCATTCTAGGGGATTTGATGGGAACTGGTGTCAGCTGATCCATGCCTGGTTCCAAACTTCCCATGAAATTATTCAATTATTTTTGCAGCCCAGTCCCTATCTATGCACCGAAGATACACCCCCTCATAATTCCTGTGGAAAAGCTTATCATTTTTTATCATGAAGTATGCACTTTTCAGCCACAGGGCATGATGTTTTTTTGGGGGTAGCCCCTTCAGGCATATGTTATTTAGTAATAAGTATACCAGGTTGGTATACCATGGGTCTTGAGTAATAGACTCCACTGTGTACATCTGGCATTCGATGTGGGGAGTCTCTTCTGCCATCGCTCTACATAGTCTCTGGCCTCAGACTATCTTCATGGGTTGCATTTCCAAATCATATTCCTGGAGGATGGCCATCCATTTCCCTCATCTTTCACCCAATTCACTCTACATCAACTAAGACTTAAGAGCCTGGTCTAGGATGATAGCTTGCACTTTGCTCCAGAGAATATAGTGTCAGAATTTATTCACAGTGCAGACAAGAGCAAAGGCCTGCTTTTCCAGAGGTGAATACCCGAATTCAGCATTTTCAAATGGGGAGCTCATGAAAGCTATTTGTCATTCTTCCCCCTCAACCTTCTGAGTCAATACTATCATGGTAGAATGCGGCAAAGCAAAGGACTATATGTGAAAAGGGAGGGAATAGTCCGGACTAGCCAAGACTGGTTCCTCCACAATCATTTGTTTAATCTAGGCAAATGTCTGCTTTACTTCTAGACTCCACTCAATCTTTGTATCTTTCTTCATCATTTCATTGATTGGCTTTAAAATCTTGGCAAATTTGGTGATGAACCACTTGACAAAATTGATCTTCCCAAAAAAAAATCACATTTCCTTCTTGCTTCAAGGCATCTGTAGATTCAGCAGCACTTCAACTCTCTCAGGGTCAATGGATATACACTTCTCGAAGACAATATGCCCGAGCATCTTCCCTTTAGTCACCCCGAATATAGATTTCTTAGGGTTGAGGGATATTCCATATTGGCAACATCTCTCACAAATCTTAGCGAGGTAGGTGGAATGATCATGCCTATCCCTGGAAAAGACGGTCAAATCATCTATGTAGATGATTATGCACCGGTTCACTAGGCCTTCGAACGCAATGTCCATAGCCTTCTCAAATGTGGCTCCTACATTGATCAAGCCAAAGGGCATTCTCTGGTATGCAAACATTCCCCACTTGGTGGTAAACATTTTTTTATATCTATCTTTTTACTTAACCATGAATTGGTTATACCCAGAGTACCCGTCCAGGAAAGACATCATTTGTGAGCCATTCACGATTTGCAACACCTCATCCAACGAGGGGAGAGGGTGATTATCTTTCTTGGAGGCCTTGTTTAAATTACAAAAATCCACACAAAGGAAGATCTCATTGCTCTTCTTCCTCACAGGGATGAGGTTAGAAACCCATGTAGTATGCCAGATTGGAAAGATGATCTGGGCTGATAGTAGTTTCTGAACCTCCTGATGAATTAGAGGCTCGATTAATGGGTTGACTAGTCTTTGCTTTTTTTAGAAGGGCTTAGCATCTAGTTTAAGTGGGATAGTATGAGTCATGATAGAGGTGTCATAATTTTTGAGGTCTTCATACCCCCACACAATTATATCAATGTATTCTTAGAGAACCGTGAGAATCTTCTCCTTCTCCTCAAGGGAGCAGGAGGTGTCGATGTGTACCAGTTTTTCTTCACCGGCCTGACCAATGTTGACTTTCTCAAATTTTCCTCCCTCAAAGGAGGATGATATCTTTTCCCAGCCCTGAGGGTCCAAATCAAATATTCATTCAAGTGTGACCATCCCCTTAGGGATGGTGTTGGTTGGTAGGTCCATGATTTTGTCATCTTCTTCACCCTGTCTAGTATCATCGTGATCTCTTTCTTCTACTATCTGGTCTTTGAAAACACCAACATTGGCCATAAAGGCTAGGATATGTCAATCATCCTTAAAGACCTAAAAATGGGTGACATTGTCTAGGATGGATAGGGTGGGGATCATCTCAACAAAAAAATTTTGGAGTCAGGAGCCAGCTATAGGCTCGAGTGTGCTAGCGGAAATAGAAAGGGCATCTGGAACATAGTTTCTTTTCTGGGGAATGAGTTCAATTCCAAAGGAATCAAAATATTTGATGAGGCTCCATGCCTGGTTGTGATATGTGGCCAACCTTTTATGATGACAAGTGTATTGGCTCTGGACCTGCTTAACGATCAACTCTGAATCACCTAGGGCTCGAAGGCAGGTGATTCCTTTCCTTAGCGCAAGAAGGAGTCCAAGGACAAAGGCCTTGTACTCTGTAAAATTTTTCATGTAGTTGAAATATGGCCTATAATATGTGAGGAAGGACTTTACCCATAGGTTGATCAATTCGACTCTGGCTCCACAGCCTTTCTTGGACCGGGACCCATCAAACTTCAAGGTCCACAAATCATTGTTTGTTGTCTGGGGATGGAAAGGCAAAGTGGCTTTTGGATTATTTTTGGGATGGTTGGGAGGATTTCACTCTGGCTCTGATGGCACGTGGGTGAGGTTCTTCTCTAGATAATTTTTTAGTTGGGATTCCCAGAAAAGTAGCGCCAAAGAGGTACTACTACCAGCAATATTGGGTTCCTGGGAATCAACTTTGCGTTCTTTCCCTCGGAGAGTGTTGATGTGTTGGGTGGCAGAGGAAATACATAGCCCACACTCTAGTTCTAAATGTTTCTGATAGTGCACCTGGCACCAGGAGCTAGACAAGAGTGTAGCAGGGGTTGCTGCGATACCCTATGAGTCAGCCTCACCCCCTAGTTTTTCGTCCAGGTCCTGGGTTCTCTGGGAAATTATGGGCTCCTCCCCGAGGTTGAAATCAAATGTCAAGATTTCTAGGGGTTGATACATCTTGGGGGAAGTCTCAGAGAAGAGTACTTCATTTACCCTTCTGACTTTGGTGAGGTCCTATTTCATCCGAGGCTCACTTTCAACCCGTATTTGGTTAGATTCTCCCTCCTAGGGGAGCCACAAGTGGGAAAAGTTGGTAGAGAAATACCCATTAAGGGACTTAAACCAATTGCAATTTAGTAACATCCCATAAGTCTCCAGGATGTCCACCACTTGAATGTCAATTATGCTTTCTATCCTGGGGTCTTAGATGAGCTGAATCCAGATGCTCTTTAGATCACCTACCATTTTTACAGTAGTCTTGTCCAGTTTGACTACTACGTTGTTAGAGGGAGTAGGATACAATTTGAGCCTCTGACATATGGATAAGGGAATGATGTTGCTCGAGGATCCAGAATCTACCAAGCAATTGTAAAGGTTCTTCCCTTGTATATTTAAGCCTAGTAGGAAGGGAGGATCCTCAGTATTTCCCCGAAAGATAGCTACATTTGTGTCATCAAAGGTGATAGTCTCGGGTGGGCGACTGACAGTTTTCAATTTTTCCAAGAGCTTCAGAAGTAACTTCCTCTACTTGGGACAGTTCAGCAAAACCTCCATCAAAGTCATGGAGGTGGTATCTCATTCTAACACCTTTGTGATGTCAAACCTCCCTCCGAGGAATTGTTGGCTTCCCTTGGCCGGGTCCTTAGCTTGGTTAGAGCTAGACCCTTTCGATGGGAAGGGGTGATCAAGTGTGTTATCCTAGGGAGGGGTATCTTTGGGAGATGTGGGCATGTAAACTAGTCCTTTACCAACCTGACTCCTGGTGTTGTAGGGAGTTTGTGGGTTGGTGAAGGCATTGGCCTCAAAGGCCAGAATAGATTCATCAAAGAACCCCTATAATTTAGGTTCCTCTTCATCTTTCTTATCTACTCTAAAGAATATGGTCTCATAGGTGAAGGCACCATGAGTGGGCTCTTGAATGGGGGATTCTGAGGGAGTAGGGTCAGCGGTTTGTTGCCTATCCAGCTGGGAGATCATGATGACCTTCTCTAGCGTGACATAGTTCACCATGGAATGAGAGCTTGTGTCATGCAATCTACACCAATTGGTCAGAGGCTAGAGTTCTGCAATTGGCATGAAATGGGAAGGTCCCAAACTACCCTGATTGGTGCTTTGGTTTGAAGGAGGTCCTCTGGGGTTAGCATTGTTGTTCCATTATTGTTGGTTGGGCTGAGGCCTGTTGTTATAATTCCTTCCTCTAGCATTTTCATTGGCCAGAGAAAATATTCCCTCTATGGGAATTAGTGTTGTGGGGTGCAAGAGACCTCACCTTCAGATGTCCCATGTCAACAGTCAGTGAGGACAATAGTCGCTAGAGGGATTCAACCTCAGAGAACAGTTGGGTGTTTGTGTCACAATGTGACAGTTGTTTTTGTTGGTTCCATGGAAAGGCAGCAGTGGGTACCAGAGTTGAAGGTAGCAATCCTCCAGCCATGGACGAATGGAAGAAAGGCACTTCACAAGGTTGTGTCTGTGGTTGTTGTGTTTGTTGTGGCTGGTTCCAAGGAACAAATTCTAGACCCGATATTTTCGGGGCTTGCAATGGGTACACATACCGGGCCTATTGGTCTATCAATGGTGGTGGGGGATTCATGGCCATTTCAGGGGCACCCATTGCCTGATTGGGGTTATATCCCCCAGCATAATAAGTTCCACCGGGTATCATGTTGAGATGTATGCTCTGCCCAATCCTACCTGGAGATTTGTTAAGACTGTGAGACACCTCCAAGGCTAGGTTATAAACCTTCACCAAATTTTCCCAGTCAGTAGGGGTAGTAGTTCTCCATAGGAGAGTGGCAACAAAGGGGTCCATCATGTTCAGGTATTTCTAGATGGTTATATCCATAGATGGGATGAAAGGACCCGTGCATCACTTCAAGGTGCATTGGAACCGGTAGTTAAATGCTGCAAGGGGCTCATTTGATTCCTTCCTAATGGAGATGAACTAGTTGTGGGACCAGGCTGGGTCCACGTGTAAGCAAAAGGCTACCAAAAAGGTGTCTTCCATATCCTGCCAATTGTTGATGGAGTTGGCAGGCAGGTTAAGGTACCAATTCAGCTCATTCTATCCCAGAGATAGGGGGAACATCTAGGTCACAATGTCTTGATGTTGGATCCGGTGTTGATTCATGGCATATTTGTATGCCTGTAGATGCTCTTCTATGGTTTGTGAGCCTAAGTGCTCATATTGGGGACAAATATTTTCTGGGTGTGTAGGTAGATCATTGGTTGCACCCGAAAAAGTTCCCATCTGGGACCCTTGTTGCCAAAGTAATCAGCCATCAGGACTATTGGATTTTGTTGAGGCTGAATTTTAATCCTCAGGGTTTCTTGGGAGACTTGGGTAATCTGAGATGTAGTTGATCCCCAGATAATGTTAGCTGGCTTGGCTTTCAGGATCTTCTTCTTTCGGGCAGGAGGCTCGAGTTTGAAAAACCTTCCAAGATTAGGGGCTGATCTAAGGATTCTTTCAAATCGGGCTACTAAAAATGATCCAATCCCACTAAAGGTCTACCTCCTAAAACAATGTCTTGGGGAACCTTCTGGCGGTGCAAAATCTAAATCCTCGGAGGGGGACGAGCTCATGCCCTCCTTCTAGCACTAGTTGTTGTTGACGGGACTTTGTGACCAGGTCCGCCAACAGAGATAAGTTGTCATCGGGTACCAGGGTACCGGCCAACTTCGCTTGTAAAGGTTATCAAGAGAAATGAGATTCTTTGGGCTTTCAAGCACCTAAGAGTCAGGTCTCGATAGTGCGGGGGCTCAGTTGGAAGTGTGACTATTTTTTTTGGGGGGGATAGCTGGTTATCTCGGCTCATCTACTTCAGGGATTTAGGTAAGTGAGGCTTCCTGCAAGCATTCGCTAGTTACCAAATAACTTCAAAAGATCCATCAGGGTTAGAAATATTCCATCTACTTATAGTTCATGCCAAACATTCAAAACATCAACCATGCTCTAACATGCTATACTAAATACTGAATAAACATAGAACTAGCAGTTCATACTTATCCAATAGCAAGGAAAAATAAGGTCATTAATCTACTTAAAACATTAGAGAAAGGGACATAAGGAACATACAGCACAAAAAGAATGTTAATCCAGAGATCAGAATGCTAACAATGTCATTGAGAGAATCCTTCTTTCTTTATTAACATGTTTCCAACCAACATTGATGCATACAATAATGGTGGCTCCAAGGGAGCATCTAACTACTGACAGATTCTAACAACTAAGGAGCATTGAGCTCTGCAACTCAGAAGTGAAAAACTAAAAATGCTATAGCTATGGACTGCAAAATAATCAATTTTGCTGACCCTTGGAATGTGGTCAGAGTTCTTATTTATACACAAGCTTTACCTTAAAACTAACCTAATCCAATTTTCACTTAATCAATAAAATACAATTTCTGGTGGTCGATACTACCGGCACCATGCTACAAAGACATCAAGATGGAAAACGTTTGACATGTTAGAAGAATAAGAAAAGAAAGGAGGAGTGAAGAATTGGCCTTGACAAGAGGGCCAGAGGGAGAAAAGAAGGAATCCGATCCCCCAGGGATCGAGGCTACATGCCTCATCAATTAAAAAGTGGCTCCCTGTCCCTGATGCACTAGGTGTTATGCTGGAGTGGCACCTTGGGAAGACCACCTATTAGGACCATCTTGTTGAGTCGATGTGCACCACTAGAGTCACCCACCTCCTGACATCCTTATTAACTACTTTGAAAGTGACCGGTTGGCCTTGGGATCTAGGAGATGGGCCACTTTAAAGAATTCAAGAATATTGGATTCAAAATTTTGGGATCCATAAGCTTGTGCCTCCAAAGAATTAAAGAATACAACATATGCATGGTCAATAGAAAATTTTGGACTCTAGAGAACCTTATTGTTCCCTAATGTTTTTGAATGCTTCTAATACTTGGCTTACGCCTTCTTCATCTATGTTCCTAATGCTATCCCATCAACTACGTACAGCCTCCAACTTTTCCTCAACCTCTCTAGCCCCGTTCTAGAACTCATCCACCATCTTTATAGCATCGTGTGCCCAGATCATCATCTTGGATAATCTCAATAACCTTTCTTGGTCAAAATCTCTGGCAAATAGATACAGGGACTCCATTCATTCATCAAATTTTTTGAGGACGTAGTCCTCTAGGGTGCACGTCCTGGTGGTGAAGGGATCAACTTGTGATACTCTGACTACAAATGCCTAAAATAGGCCCAAGGGGTATTGGGCCATGATCACCTATTATTTTAGGTCCTTAACTAGTTCCTTGCATACCTCGATTTTGAGGCCAATTCTAGAGTACTGGGCCTGGAGGGAATCATATTATTCTTCTCCCAAAATTCCTTCCTCTATGGCTGCTTCTTCTCTAATGTTGCAAATTTCTTCCAACCCGGTCTTCCACTTTTCATATTTCTCTAAGTCTTGCTCCCATACAAGAGTGGAGCCATTTTCTTGGCTGATGAGGATGTTTACTTGGTAAAGATCTGGGAGGGACACTACTAGAAATTGTCTTATGGCAGCTATCTACTTGGCGGCCCACCCATCCATAGCCTATGCTTTCTTCTTCATGGCCTGGAAAGAATCCATATCATCCTATGTGAGCGACAATCCGAAGGAAGAAGTTTCCAGGTGGATCTTGGCCAAAGGTTATGTAAGTTCTGCTAGAAGCATGAGGATATTGGCATTGGTCTCCCTTTCCTCCTTTAACTTCTGGCCCTATTTGACGTATTGAGCCTCTACTACTTTGGTGGCCTCTCTCAGCAAGTCCAGTTCACCCTGCTTATCTCTTCTCCCCAGTGCCACTTCTATAATGTTATAATCTTTGTACCTTAGAGTTGATGCATCAACATCTAGAGGAGGTGTTGTGATAGTCACAACTGTGTTTCCTATTGTACCAGTTTAGAGGGCATGAACTTTATGTGCCTTCTTAGGATTTTGAGCCTCTGTATTTTGGGCCATCATTTCAGGCAAGGAGAGTGGAACACCTAATGCAACCATCAGGGCCTTTCTTTTTCTCTATTCTACTAGCCATTAGGGTAGCTGGGGTGGCTTTACAGTTGAGACTTGTGCATCAAGATTCCTTTTAGAAACTGACAGCGCATTCTCAGAATGTACGGTGTCATCGGGCTCTTTTCCTTTATCTTTTTCCTGGTCCTGCTCTTCAGAGGCCTCTGTATTTTCTGTCATTTTAGCATTCTATTTTGTGATATTCGAGACCTCTTCTTCTCTAGTATCAATATTACCTACATCTGTGAGGACTTCCTCACCCCTCCTAACATCAGTTGATCTGACAATCACATTTTTGTTGTTCTTCCCGGTCATTCTACTACTGTTGTTCTTTGGCTTCATCGATTTCATCTGCTAGAACATTTTCCTCCATTGGAATATCTTCGGGAGGTGGGTGAGAATTCTGGCCAAAGTTTAACAATGTGACCATCATTACCACCTCACCAAATGTGCTCCGGGGCACTTGGTCACCCATAGTAATCAAAGTCATCTAGAGCATGATGAATGGGGGTATGATTGATCCCGTAGGTCCAATTTCCCCAACCATTGGTTGCTCACCTGTGGGTTGCCTTAGTGTATCTTCAGTCTCTTGGACTGGTGTCCTCTCCTGCTAAGGCTCCTTTTGTGTTTCATCCTGAACCTCCTTCTTTGATGTAACTTATTCTTTTGGGACTTCATTGTTTGTGGGGATCTCTCCTTTATATTGAGCGATGATCTCTTCAACCGCGTGATCAATATCCTCATGAAATATCATGAGTTCATCTGCCCCAAACACATCATCAAAATCATTGTGTGGGGGAGGGCTATTGGGAATCTCCTTAAGTTTGGGGGAGTCCAAACTGACATCAACTAGAGGCATATTCAACATACCGAGGCTAGCAGCTGTGCTTGTAGTGGGGGTCACCTTTTTCTTCTTCTTTCTCAACAATGGGATCTCGGTCTCCAAAATACTGGTAGATTTTGCCTCAGCAAAAATCTGTCTAGTCATCATCATAGACAATGATGGGGATCCCACTGGGTGAGTAGACACCATTGGAGTTACAAGGAGACTGGAGGATATATGTGTGCTTATCTTCTGGCTAGCCAACCTTGCTGACTCCATTTGTTGTTGTAGTTGTACCATTAAGGGGGTTGGGCTTTGGGGAGGTGCCTTAGCCAGGGTACCTTCTTTTTCTTTCCCCTTACTTGTGCTAGATCCAGTGGTGGTAGCGGAAGATGGAGCAGCCCTTCGGATAGTAGGTTCCTTCTGGGTGGTTTTGGGACACACCCAAGCCAAATACTTGTGTCTAGCCTCCAAAATAGGGTGGCATACTCCCTCAATTGTAAAGTCTTTTGGGGTGGCCCAATCCACCGGAGGGAGATCCAACTTCTCTAATCCCTATCCTTTGTATGTTGGGTCCTCTAGCGGGCTACCATCTAAAAACCCCTTTGAAAAAGTCTGAAGGTCAAGTGCCTTCATGAGTCCCTTAGTCATCCGCAAATGTTGATAGGCCCGAAGATCAAAATTGTCCTGACAGTCCACCCAAAAATCTTCAATATCTTCTTCATGTGGCGAGGATGCCTGGGGGAGTGCCAAGCCAATCTTGCCTAGAGGATCATAATTTTTCCTGGCATGGTTGAATTCCACTAGTCTCAGGATCTTCAATTCACTATTTTCCTCCCCTATTATGGCGAGGATGCACATATAATTCCTGCACAAAACTGGGAATGGGACGTTGATGACCTTCTTCAATGCGAAGAAGGCATGGAGGTCCATTATTTGTTGGCAGAACTCCAAAAGAATGATTCTATCCCCGCAATACCGAGGAAGAAGGTAGGGTTTCCCAGAGAATCTGGTCACTCGAATGTAGGTGTGGTGCTGGAACTGAATGAAGTAGTGGCCGTAAGTACTGACCAAGTTCATCACCTCTTGCAATAGTTGGTACCTAGAGTCCCAAGTAAGTGTTAGAATATTTTGGTAAATGAAAGCATCATTTACCCAGCATAAATTCAAGAAAATGAGTTCCCATTGGACTTGGGGATAATGATTCCATGGTGTTAATTGGCCTGACCCATTCCCAAGTTCCCCTATTGTTCCCAAACCCAAAAAATTCAATCTTTGTTGGGCTAGTGCCCATAGCACGTAATATTTCATATAGAACTTGGAACTCTAGACGATGCCCTTCAGTTGCATGTCCACATGATTGGATATGATGGTCACCCGGTTGAAGGTCTGATTGTGAGTGGTGATGTGGTAAAGGAAATAATACATCCACGCTAATAAATCATGGGCATGGAGCAATCCAAAGATCCTACATAAAAATATAATGCCTGCCTGAATGGGCTCTTCGAAATCCCCATAAGGAATTTCTAGCTTCATCCTCTTATAGTCCCTCTTTGGGGATTTCAGCCACTGGCTATTGAGATATTGTCAGGAGACAATGGAAGCTTCTTCAAACTCCTTTCATGATTTGGCCTAGTTGATGATGATGGACCCCTTAAACTGTGGAATCCCCAACCCCGAGGCAAAGGTTGTTGCATCCAGAGTGACAATTGTTGTTGGATATTGTAGTGGCTTGGGATTGGCAAGCAGAACTATCTGAGTAGGTGCATTGTACAATGTTTCTAGTTGACATATTAATTCCAGTGATTGCACCAAACAAGGAAAGTTCATAGCCTTTATAGTGCCGGAGGCAACCAAATGAGTAGCCATACTATCTCCTCCGGCCTTTAACCTATAGATGGCTTGGATTAAGCTTTGAATTTCAGCCCAAAGTCTAGGCTCTATGTCTGTTACTTCTTGGACTTTAGATTCCACCTTGTATCCCATGAGAATTCCCTCCCTCAAGTACTTGGAGGTTAGTGGCAGCTTTGCTAGCATCTTTTCAGCCTTGGTTTTTGTAGCTACCCGAGTGGAGGTAGTTGGTAGTTCTGGGCTATCAGGAGGAGTGATCACCTCAGACATCTCGATCACATAATCAACAACCTACAAGTCTAGAGAACCGTCAATACATGGTATAATAATAACAATTTATGTGGATTCTAGGTAAATCGTCACCATCTCATGCTTGTCCAAAAAGTGTTAGCATACATCGAAATCCTAGAATATTCATGATAAACACTATCTAGATTCTGATACACACACGGGGGATCCAGGGTATTTAACTAAGTGACAAGGATGGAATAAGGACTCTGGGGGACCTGGCACCTAGAGTCTGAGAGAACTATCTATTTCCATGTCGATGTGACCAGAAGGAAGCCATATTTGGCTAACATGGGTTGTCATGTGGCCATGTGATAGGCAGCGTAAATGACATCAATGGTGACAAGTGGGCCGACACAAAGGAAATTGAATGCCAAATGGGATGGGGTTTGAATGCCCACTCGTGGGAAATTAATCCCACCATTAAGATGACATGACATAGAAGAGAGAAAGTCGCCATGGCTTGAACCAATGAGGTGCCAAGTTTGAGTCGTGGTGACCCCCTCTCGATGAGCTAGACAAAGTGATTCAAAGTGTGATAGAGCGCGACATGCCCATCAAGAATGGAAGGATATACAAGGGGTATTCACAAAAAAATATAGAGAGCCAAGGACCAAAACATATATACATAGTCTATAGACATTTACATAATGTACAAAACTTGTGAAGGCACAGAAGCTAGACTGCGACAATGCACATCATATACACTAAAATACAAATGCATAGAAGGTGGATGACCTTCTGGCAGGGCCATCCCACCAACGGGAGGAAAACTAGGAACAAACACAGAAACGGAAATGAGAACAAAAAAAAACTAAAAAAAAAACAAAGCGAGCACCACATAAATGAAAAGAAAGATGGAAAACCAGAAGGACGAAAAAACCAGAGAAAGGAAATGACAACCAACCTGAAAATGCAAAAGACACAGGGAAGGCAGACATGGGAAATTCTCTAAAACAAGTCCACCTTTGAATGATCACAAGCCGACAATGCAAATCAACATTTGATTAGCCACTAAGCACAGGGAGAAAATTCACTATTTAATTGCCTTAATCACTTCAATATCGCTTTGAATTCTCTAAGTTTTTTAATCATGGTAACTGTGAAAATAACAGGTAACTTCCATTTATATCGCTAGGGTAAAAATAGATTGCACTTTCCCAAGGACTCTGGAAACCTTTGAACTCCAGGCCCGGGGATTCCATGCAATCATATCTTCTCGTGAAAGAAGATATGATGACACAGAATCTCAGAGTCCGTAATCTGACTTTGGAAGAGACAAACAAACTCCGGGACTGGGTCTCGGAGACACAAAAAAACAAAACAAAATAAAGACAAACCTCGTAGAAGAAAAGCCCAGAGGGGAAACAAAGAAAGAAAAACAAAACAAAGAGCAAAATAAAAAAAGGGGGGACCCAACATTTTGCCTACAAAATGTAGGGATGGGTATGTAGGGCATAACACATTCCATCCAAGGTTGCTCAAGAATGAGGCCTCAAATATCAACTCATAGCTCCCTAGTCATGGAGTGCAAATGTGTGTGATGAAGGCCCTCAGATTGACCTAATTGTGCCTATGCAAGTACACCATGAAATGAGAGATTCAATGCATGAAAATGAAATTTATTCTATATGATAACAATGCAATAAAGGAAATTAGTCTAAATGATAACAATTCAAGATTAATATATGAAAGGAAATGTGCAAATTTAATCTATGAAAGTAAACATGATTCTGAGCTAATATGAATTTAATCTAAATGAATGCCATGATGCTTGAAAGAAGAAGACAAGAAGAGAGAAGTTGTAATATCCAAGCTTGAGTGTTCAAATCCTTCTCCAATATTGCTCTCCAAACCTGCAGCATAACAATAGGCTAAAAGTCTAAGTTCTCAAATGAGAAGGAGAGGTTTCCTTATAAAGAGAAATAGACGGTAGAGATTAAGAGGAAAAAATCAAAGGCTATGATTAAGAGGCAAAAAGCCCACCACTTAGGAAGATGTGTAGTAAAAAAGGAACTTTATTTATTTTTATTTAATTTATTTCCTTTTTCATCAAAAGAAGAGCTTTAAGTGGGGATTTTTATTTATTTAATTAAAAGAGGGGTTTTCTTTTAATTAAATAAATTAGGAGAATTTTATTTAATTAAATGGGAGGAATTTAATTTAATTAAATAAGATAAATTTTATTTAATTAAAAGGGAGATTAAATCTTTCAATTAAATAAAAATGATCAAACCTTAGGAAATATTGAAATAATTGAATTAATTACGATTTGATCAAGGAAATTGATTTGAATTGAAAATGTTGCAAAGTATTGATTCAGGAATTTGATAAAATGATAAATTGATAAATAGGGGCCCATAGTCTAGGTGACCATTTTAGGGTGCATACATTTTCCCCTCTTTGACTAATGTGTGATCTTTACGGGAACACACGTAGTCAAAGAATGCAGTTGAAATGTGAGATTGATTTGGGATCACAAAACAACACAGACATCAACACCGTTGTAAATAAGTAATTGACATTAGAAAAAAGATAAGATGATTGCAAAAAAGACAAGGTCAACACCATTGTAAATAAGTAATTGACATGTCCGAGATAAGAATCTCAAGCAAGGTTTCCCCAAGCAGAGCGATTGATGTGATTGATAAAGCTGAATCAAGGATTTAAGTTTGATAGGTACTTTCCCCGCGTGATTGAAATCAAAATGAGATAGAGGAGAAACAACAAATTGATAAATTTGATCAAATAAAACTAAAGATAAGGTTCTTGATGTAAGATGAAAGATATAAGGATCACAGAACCAATGTAGGTCATCAAGATTGAAAGATTATGCCCCAAGGTTGAATTAGAAGAAAAGAAGTGGGGTAAAAGTGAATGGAAGATAGAAGTTTAGAAGAGGTCGAAAGAAATGGAGAGAAGAAAGAGAATTTGCCTTAAGAAAGAGAATGCCCCAAAATCAATCAACTATTTAAGATAGAAAATTTTGATTGAGATCACAAAAGAAGACAAGGAAATGAAGATCAGAACGTGATCACAGTTGATTAAAATTCCACAAGAAAGATGAAGGAAAACCCTCTCAAACTCATAATGCAGCCTAAGAATGCAAAATAACATGAGGTATAACAATGCAAGCTACATGAAAATGCAAAGGTGTACTTGCAATAGAGAAACTGTAATATAGGAATTTGTGTTCATCATTCATTAGAGAATGTTAAGGAACTTATTTTCATCATTGGGCCATTATTAATGGACATCAGAAAATCACACAATCATCACTATTCACAAGCGCAACTATGAAGATATGAATGTGTTTGATATCAGATTGGAATGTGGAAAGATTATAACATAAGAATAAAAGACATAAATGTCAAGATGACTATGATGTTAGCTTACCCAATTTAATGTAGCAAAACCACGCTCACATCAAGGCATAGAGGCCAAGATCACTACCAGAACGGTTGTGCAAAAATAGTGAAGCATAAAGAAGGAAGAAAATAAAAAACATACCCCATGCCCAAAGTCCTCTAGCTATGCATCTCGGAGAGACTTATTAGACAAGGACACTCAAAAAAAATTAATAACAGTCAGCAGACAAAGAAAAGACCATGACATAGCTCAAGCATTAAGTGTTGTATTTAAAAATTTAAGTGTGTTAACTGATACTGAGTTCTGAGGATCAGGACTGAATGCTTTCAAGTAGGTAATATCACATGACAAAACAAGGTAAGACCAAACTGATAAGTGTTGAAAAACACTCAATGTCAAGGCTTGTATTGAAAAATACAGTTGGGGTGGTGTTGAAAAACACCATTTGTGAGATGTCCTAAAGACTAATGCATCCAAGTGACCAAAGCTAACACAGTTATGCCCCCTAGACAAAGATAAAGACCAATTCTAGACCAAGGCAACAAGGACAAGGAATGATAGAGAAAAGCTAAGTGTCACGGACACGTGCTAAGAAAAAGGGGTGCAAAGGCCTCAAGTAGCACTCATTTCCAGGTTTTCACCACTTGGATTTTATTACAATTTTTTCTCTTTCATTTTTTTCTTCTTTTTCTTTCAGGACTTTTTATAATTTTTTTGAATTTTTGTTACCAAGGTGCTTATTTCCAGGTTTTCACCAAGGCACTTTTTCTATTTTTTTGAATTTTTAGTTTTTTGTATTTTTGGAATATGTAATTTTTTTAGATACATCAAAGCACCTATTGCTAGGTTTTCACTAAGATGATCATTTTTCAGGACATTTTCTAATTTTTAGAATTTTTGACAATATATTTTTTTTTTTGGATTTTTTCAGGATCAATAATAAATGTACAAAGGATGCCCCAGACAGAATGGGCATCATGGATAGAACTTCTTTAGGTGCAAGAAATTGATAGGGTCAGGGAGCTTCTCTCCCTCTTCTGTAGACAGTAAGTAAGCACTGACCCAAAAGCTGTTGTAATGATGTAAGGCCCAAGCCAATTAGGTTCAAATTTGCCCTTTTGATCTCTATGTTATTTATTCTTGGTATTTTCATGTAGGAAAAGATATCCCACTTGTAGTTCTCTAGGGAAAACCTTTTTGTTGAAGGCTTTAGACATGCACTTTTGATAAACCCTCATATGGTCAAATGATGTTTGACATTTCTCATCTAGAAGTTCTAACTCTTGAATTCTCATGGCACGGTAGTCTTCATCTATAACTAGACCTTTGAGGGAAACTCTAAGTGAATGAATCTCAACCTCCAAAGGTAACACTACTTCAGCACCATATGCAAGGGAAAAAGGAGTAGCCCCAGTAGGAGAATGAATACTTGTTTTATAGGCCCACAAAGTCAAATTTATCTGTAAGTGCCAATCTCTTCCATTCTTATAGACTGTTCTATGTAATATTTTAAGAATGGTTTTTTTTTATGCCTGTGCCTGACCATTTCCTTGTGGGAAGTAAATGGAAGACCAATGGTGTTTAATCTTGAATTTATTGCAGAGTTGTTTAAGGTCCTTATTTTTAAACTGGCCTTCATTATCAATGATAATCTCAGAAGACACTCCATATCTATAGATAATATGGTTCAGAATGAATAGAGAGACCATCTTGCCCAAGGAAATAGAAAGTGGGACAGCTTCTACCCATTTAGTGAATTAATTAGTAGAAGTGATAATAAACTTGTGTCCACCTGATGAGTTGGGATGAATTTGCCCAACATTGTCAAAGGCCCAGCGCTGAAATGGCCAATGAGATATAGAAGGAATGAGCTCCCTGCCTGGAGCATGTATCAGGTTACCATGTTTTTGACACTTTTCATATGACTTTGCAAAAGCTACTCTATCAATCTACATCATAGGCCAATAGAACCCTTCCCTAAGCAACCTTCGGGCCATGGCAAGACCCACGGTGGGCGCTAAAAATGTATTTAGTATTTAGCAACATAAAGTATGTGTGCACTCGGTTAAGAGATTTATAAAAAGATGGTTAATTCTACTCTGTTAAGAGATTTTGGGGTCTATTACAATTATTATAAAGTAACTGAATTATGATCTGAACATATACAATCTCAATATTATTGATACAGATCCTTTAAATGTATACAAAATATATCACCTCAATGTGAATGATAATAGCTTCTGCTCTAGTTTTCTCGGTAGCCTTGTCTCTGTTACGAAAACTGATTACTGTAATGTATTCTCTTTCCTTAAAACCCTTGTCTGGCCTCTAATGTCTGTAGTATGATAGCTACTTGATCATTTCTTAATCAACATACATTACAAAATGATATCTATACATTATATATATCAAACTCTATGACCTAATTAGGGCTTTACAATATCATCCCTAACTTAAGATCAATGGTGTACATAATTTACCTTGATCATGTAAACATAGGAGATATAAACAATTAATGTTGTAAATCTATAATTAATGTTCTCCTTGATTGTTGTAAACCATTATCTAGGTCAAAAAAAGTTGTTACCTATAATGATGTGCCATAAAAAAAAATTATGTGTCTTATGGTCTACTCAGTGTAGTCTGTATATCTCGGTTATACCATTGTTTGGTTATATTGTGTATCTCGGTGTAGTCAACTACTTGTTAAAGTCAGTTTTCTCAGTAATCATTGCACTTGGTAAACTCTATGTGTGATCAGTTCTCTTGGTTAACTCTATAGTTTGGTGATTATACCGACTATCCTGTTTGTGACTATGTTATCGACTGACCATTTTGAGTGCTTGAATACTATTGAAAAATTCAATGCTCATTTGGAGTAACATTCTCCCCCTTTGGCATTAGTATAAAAAAAATTTTACTATACCTATATACATATATTTCCCCCTTTTTTAAAAAATAATGACAAAAGGAATATAACTTACAATTTGTCAAAAATGTCAGGATGGGCTTGCTTGATATTTTCCAGTAGCTTCTCCCATTCCTATATTAAGTGCTCAAGGGGTAATATCTCTAATTTAATCTGAGCATGCATTTCATATATTCTTTTTGTAAATGACAATTATGGGGTGGCAATCAAATTCTTTTCCAATGTCACATGTTTCTGCATAATTACTAAATGTGGTAGTAATGTTGCATGTAGCTCGGTTACTTGTTCTTTGATTTTCTCCTCTTCTTTCTTCAAATATAGTCTCAACTGCTGGTTTTGGAGTACCTTAGTGTAATGCAGCTGCAATGCATGTTGCTCAGTTGATAGACTATTTGTACTATCTTTTAGATCTTGATCTATTTTCTTCATCTTTTCACTAATCTTGGTAGTGAAGTGATCTAAAGTGCATATTTTTTGTAGAATTGTAGTGGCTTCAGATTTGATAGCTTCTAAACCACTTAAAAATTCAGATAGAGTTACCTTATTTACTGCCACTGCCTAGTTGATCTTCTCTGTAACTTTGTATTGTGTCTTTTTTTTTGTCCGCTCTTCCAATTTCTGCTCAACATCAATATCAGGTTTGTTAATTGCCTCAGTGAGTAGTGCAATTTGATCAAGTATAGGGGTTGATTCATCTATGCTCACATTAGGAACAACTTGCATGATAATATCCTTAGCAATCTATAGCACCTGTGATTTTTTTCCTTCTTGTCTCAGCTAATCATGTGCTACTTTTTGGGTGAAGAGTTCACCATACTGTGTCAAATATTCAAGGTCAAGTGTCTGTGGATCATAATGAGGGATGGAAATGATATCATTAAGTGTCATAGGACCCTTTCTTCCTTTCTTATTTTTCTTCTTCTTCTCTTTGGTGCTCGATGAAGGAGATAATATTAATTCCTATTAAGCCTTTTGCTCAATTTCTTGCTTGGTTGGCTTGGTACTCAGTGTGATCACTTGGTGAGGTGCCTCGGTAGCTTACCTAGTGTTAGTAGTAGAAGTGTCTACCCTTGATGTTTCTATGTTACCTTCACCTTTTTCTTTTACATCAATGGTATCTTTTGGTGCATCACCTTGTGTTGTTCCACCACTATGCTCATTTTGTGTACCACGCATATCACCCTTGTCTTCATTTGTGTCTATTTCTTTCTCAGGTGTCTTTTGTTGTGCTTCACTCTCTATTTCAATTGCTTGTACCAAAATAGGTAAATGGCCTAGTACATTTTTTCAGGTGACCTCTGATGTGTCTTGCTCATTTATTATCTCGGTAGCTCTGATTGACTCATCTTCCTTAGCCTTATCATCTGGATCACCTTCAGTTATGTCTTTTATTGTGATCTCCAGAGGTCCTAGATTTTTCAACAGTTCAAGAATACCATCCAAGTAATTGCCAACGTATGCATTATTAATATCAATTATTATTGTTTCTATACTTGGTCAAGGTTGCTCAATTTTGACTGGAGATGCAATGTCTATTTATGTTGAGATTGATGAATATCAATCTACCCAAGAACACCTGCATGCATAGCTATTACAAACAGAATGAAACAGACAGAAGAGAGAAGGATCCAGAAAGCTATGGCGGCCGATAGGCCAGAGACTGCA
>MU225511.1:90919-125839 GCA_018584345.1 Thuja plicata | reverse complement strand
TGAAATGAAAGCCGGTCAATCCTTATAAAGGATACCGAAACCCTAAAAGGGAAACTAACTCAGAAAAGGAAACTTTCCTAAGACTAACTTAAGCACTAAAGAGTAATTACTAAAGATTACTCTAACAATTTCTTCCTCAGTGTTCTTAATTTCCTTGGGTGGATTTAGCAGTTTGTTCCATATTTGGGTTCTCTCAATATCCAATTCCTTCAAATTTCCTTGTAGGTTGTTCAATTTCCATACCTATTTAGGAAATTTCTTGGCGTACTGCTACATGATATCATTTATCTATTCTATTGTACAATCAGCTTTAATGAGAGTGAGAGTTGCCTCTCTGATATGTTTCTTGGTGGTAAGTTCTTATGACCAACGTGTTGATAGCTTACCATATAACTCAGATAGAAGGTAAGTAGAAAATTCAATAGGAACTTGTTTGAAGTTGATATGATTTCTTTTTCAAGTTTATCTTTGTGCTTGGTTGTCAAATCGACATATGCATGTATCTTTGGATGTCCAAACTGTCCAGTTGTTCTAATTGTCTCTTCAATCTCATCAATGGTATGTGGTGTTTTTTTCTTTATAATATTGAATTGATCAGGATTGTCATCAGAATCACCCTTTTCATCCTTGTTCCTTGCATATTTATTCCTTTGTCTCGGCATTGGATTCTTTGTAGTGCCCTTCTATTTCCTTGGTTGGTATGTGAACTTTGGTGAGGGTCTTGTTATCTTTGCAACTCCTTTCTTCAAAGGTGGTGAATCTTTAGTCACTAAGTGTGATTTGGTCTTTGGTGGAGACTCAATATTTATGATTTTTCCCCTTTTGGCCTTAGGTGCCTTATCTTGTGCTTCATCAGACTCGGTGGCATCAGCATCATGTTCAGGTTCATCATCTTGACCAATTGAGGTCTAATCCATCATTGCATGTACTAACTTGTCTGATTCTTCATCGATGATTACAAATTTTCTCTTCAATGTCTTGAGTATCTTAGTATTTTTCCTTCCCATCTTTTCAACTTGTATACCAATAGATATTCAGGTCCAGTCTTCATCATATGTGCCAAATCTCATGGTATATTTGTCAACTGGCTCATTCAACAATTTCTCAATAGCTTCTGAAGCAATGTTAATATCTAATTCATAATCTAACAGAGGTATTCATGTTGTCCTTGATTGTGCTACTTTGATTAGAGTAGTATCAGTGTCAACTACAAAACATATTTCATCTTTGTACTTTTCCACCAATTCCAATGGAATTTGATTCCTTGTTTCCATCCTAGCTTTACTTAGTAAAATAATCATTCATGACTGGTTCAAAATTTGTGCCTAAGCTTGTAATCAAATCACCGATTTGTAGTGTAATCAGTCGGTTGGTCTTCCATTTAACTATATCGATGGAGGGGAAAAAGTTTTGAAGGTAGAAGAATGTGCATAGTAGTAATGAGCCAAAATTACATATATCAGTGGTTCCTCAGTGTCTCTTCCCTGCTCAGCGGGTCTTTTGTGACCAACTTCTTTCCCTATAGGATCTTCGAGAAGCTGTGTTCACCATGGTTGATGACAAAGCCCCTGGTTGTGATGGCTTTCCCTGTGAGTTTTATAAAACCCTATGGGATGCCATCGGCCCGAATCTTCACCAGGTTTACCTGGAGGCCTTTCATACCCAATCTCTTGGGGATATCATTAATCAAGGGAATATCAAGTTCATTCCCAAGTTTGGGGATCCTGAAGATATTTGCAACTAGCGGCCCATCACTTTGCTCAATGTCTCTTACAAGATCATTGCAAAAGCTCTGGCTCTTAAGATCTGACACATGCTTCTGCAAATTTTTTGACCTGAACAAACAGGGTTTATTATATCAAGATTTATTCTTGACAACATCATTTCTATTTGGGAAGGCATGGAATGGGCTCGTAAGTCTAACCAGAAAGCCCTTTTTCTCAAAATCAATTTTGCTAAAGCTTATGATCATATTGAATGGAATTTTATCCTTGCGATGCTTCACGCTATGGGTTTCAGCCCAAGATTTCTTCAATCTGTGTAGATGCTCTTCAATGATGCCTCTGCCTACATTACCATCAATGGCCACCAGTCTTCCACCTTTGGGCTTTATCATTCCATTCACCAGGGCTGCCCTCTGGCTCCTACTCTTTATGTGTTAGTGGCCGAAGGGTTTGGTTATTTTCTTGCTCATTCCATTTCTATGGGAACTATTAGGGGAATCTCCTTGCCAAATTCTTCTCAACAGTTGGTCAATGGCCATTTCATCAATGATTCCTTCCTCACCCTGGCGGAGGATGAAGAGAATATCAAGGCAGCCTTGCAATGTTTAGACACTTTCTTCCTGGCCTTTGGCTCTACCATTCAGTGGCACAAAACCCTCTGTTATAGACAGTTGGCTCTTCCCAAGCCTCTCTGGCTTTCACAATTTGGCTAGACAAACATTTAGCATGGGGAGATATTCTAGTTCTTGGGTATCCCCTTTGCTTTTCAAGGAAATCCTATTGATCTATGGAATGCAGCGCTTTCTAAGATTGAAAAAAACTTACTTACTGGATCACGAAGCTGCTTTCTCTCGCAAGAAAATTCCATATCTGCTCCAAAGTTCTGGCCACTATGCATGTTTACTACTCCTCTTGTTGGGCCCCTTCCAAAGCCTCTTACAAACAGCTCGAGAAACTTCTCTGGGATTTTCTTTGGGCCTCTGCTATTGATCATCAGGGCTTTCACAGAGTCGCCTGGAACTTTTGTTTCCTTCCTAAGTCCTCTGGAAGGCTTGGTTTAATTGATACCCAGAAGAAAGGTCATGCCCTTTGTGCCAAGTGGAGTGTGCATTGCCTCTCTAGTGATGAATCCTGGAAAATTCTAGTTCGGCACTGCATTTCCTCAGGATTTCCTCTTCACAAGCCTGCCTGGAAAGGGATTGGCTTTCAAACCCTTCTAGCTATGAGGGAACCTATTCAGATCCAGGGTACTTTTGTTGCCAAAAGTATCTGGAGAGCCTGGGAGTCTATCAAGCCTTGGCTTCAGTGGGCTAGAAATGGATTAAGTGATGGTCTTTCTTTCAACCAGGCAAAACATTTGGTGGTCTCCTCTTTTTTCCTAGCAAGGGATTCCTCTTGCTAGAATGCAAGGAGTTAGTGCTCTTTGGTTCCACAAACATGGCATTCAGACCCCTAAAGATGCCTTTTTGAGAAGCACCATGAGTCTTCGATCTTGGGATGATCTTCGAGTTCAGTTTTAGCTCATCCACCCAGATCGTCAGACTGTTGACTTGTTGGTTTCTACCATTTTTCCTCACCTCTTGCACAAGTTGGGAATACAGTCCATCGGACCATGGTGGAAAGACTGGAAGTGGTATCCTGCCACTCCATTCACCAGTTACAAGCTGAAACTTGGGTATTCTTGGCTTATGCCTCATTTGCCCATGATTGACTCTCTCAATCACTGTTGGCATCTTTCCTCTTCACAGAAGATCTGGGGGTGGAGATTTTGCATCATTTGGGATGCTATTACTGAGCCTAAAATTGCTCATTTTTCTTGGTGTTTTTTATACCAGGGCTTATCGTTGGGAGCTAGGCTCAGGCATATGGGGGTTCTGACCCCAAATGCCCTTTTTGTGGTCACTCGGAGACTCTCATGCATATTTTTTGGTTTTGTCATCGTGCTCAAAATTACTGGAATTGGATTCATGACTTTTTTGCTCCCTTTAGGCCAGAACCCTTTTCTTGGCACATGGTTCTTCTTGGTGACTCTCCCAGAATGCCTTCCTAGTTCACCCAGATTTGGCATTCCTTTTAGCTATAAATTTTATTTACTCTGTGGAAAGATAGAAATGCTGTGCTTTTTTCTCATAGTTCTTAGGATATTCATGTTTCTCTTTTTGATAAAGCTTGTATTTGTAATAATGTAATGATACAGATCCAGGTGCAAGCTGACAAAGTGGCCTTAGAGGTTTCCCACTTACAGGAGTTGCTCTAGCACTAGGGCAATGCCCCTTGCACTGTTTCCTGAGTGCCTCTAGATTCCCTTGCAGCTGATCATACGCCGCCTAGGGGGTGACATCATAGCTGAAACTCCTCTGCCAGACACTCCAGGACCCCACGGTAATGGCGTCGCCGCTCCCCCTCCTCGCCTCCTCGGAGGGATGTGAGTTTTGGGTGGCCTCCTATGCTTGCTTCTACTACTATTGCTCAGCCTTAAGCCTCTGCTCCTGATAATCAGGGAAAATTCCCTCGCCTGGCGCTGGCTATCTCACCCAGGCGGGAGGAAGGAGAAGTTGAAAAAGAAGATCCTGAAGATGGCTGGGCCATTCCTGATCCAACTCCTATACCCACTGTCTGGGGAAAACCATATGACAAAGATCCTCCTCCCTCTTCTACTACTGCTCTCGCAGCCTGAGGGGTTCTAGTTTTATATGTTTTTTGATGAATAGTTGTTTGTATCCGGCCTAGGTGCCGTCTGAACTTGCGGGGTGAATTTCTTCCCCCGGCACTTTTTTGTGAATTTTGTACTTTAATATTTTTATTAATAGTGAAGGCCTCTATTCATCAAAAAAATTACATATATTTGACCATGCTGATCGGATGGTTTTCATATTTTCTTCAAATTTCAACTATAATAGCTCGGCAAGATCAAGTTGTAATCCTTTCTTAACAATCTTGTAAGCGGTGTTAACTACTCTACGTGCAATGTTGTTCAGTCTGTTGGACTAGAATATCTTGTAGCCAATGAAATATGCACCAAACCTAAGTTCAAGATAACCAATGGAGTTTATCTTAAAGCCTTTTCTTTCCCACGTGGCTCATGTTATCTTTTCTATCTTTGTACTTGGTGGGTGCCTTAGGGATTTTGATTTATATTATATTGGATACTCGGTCATGACATGAATAACATATTTTTTTATCTTCTTTGGCTCATTCAACCAGAGCTTTCCATTGTGTACTCTTCTTAGAAATATATGGATCCACTCAGTGCAAAAGACCTTCATAAATTTAGAGCATTGGTTAACCCTTTAACCTCTAGATGTTTATGATCATCCTTTAACTTCCATTTATACATAGTGATTGATATGTAGAAATCAGCTCAAAATCCCCTATTTCACCTATCTTATAGTGAATGTAAGCATGCACATCTTGGACCAACAGAACCCTAGGAAGAATCGATGAAAACATGCCTTTTTCATTGGGTTGGGCTGCAACTTGTGGATGGATCTTATAGTTTGTCTCTGTGAAAGTGGAGTTATTAACCAAAACAACATTTTTCTCCTTCTCCATCTTTGCCTTCATAGTTCAAGATGAGGATTCCATGATTTATGTTTTAGGGTTTGCATGAACGATGTTCAAATAACTCAGCAAATGCAGAATGCAAATTGACTAACCTCTATTTTACTCAGAATAGACTCTAAATCTCTGTAGAATGCTCAAAATAATCTACTTTAGATTTTCTCTCTTTTTCTCTGCTCTGCTCTATGATGGAAGTGTAAACAAATGAGTTCACATCGATTAAATTTATAGTAAATAGATTTGGGTAGTGCTCATCACCAACCACTCGGTGAACAAACATGATAGTCAGTTAATACTAACAATACTTCAGCTCAGTGAGTGTACCAAATTCTCAGTTGCCTTAGAAACTTGATTGTCTCTTCACATATTCACTGACTGGCATTTCTTACTCAGTACATATTAACTGACTAAACTAGATCAAAGTAATCAGAATTATAATACCATAGTACATCTCAATTCATGCTAATTTGGAATTTTTACAATGAATATAGGAGATGATGTAAGATATAGTTTTGTACCTTCTTGATTTTCTCACGTGGAGATGGTGGAGCTAGCCACCTAATCCATTGGATGAGGTGTCACTGACTATTGTGCTTGGTCCTACATTATCATTTGATTCTTTCCTCCATAGTTGATTTCTGATCCTTATGATTTCTTCAATTGTATTTCCATTTCCATAAGTGTTTACTTGGTCAGCACAATCTCTGCTTAAGTGACCAAATTTTTGACAGTGAGAATATGTCATTCTAGAGTTTGACCAATTCCTAGACTTGGTTTGTCATTGTCTCATACAATTTTCTATAATATGCCCATATTTACCACATGTCATAAAACTATGCCAAGTGTTATAATCCCATGTGTAAGCATTACCTTGTCTTCTCGGTTGATTTACCTTTTCTTGTCCTTTAGGCTTCCAAATTTGCTTTGTGTTTTTCCCACATGCTTGTGATGTATGACCATACATTTTGCAATTTTGATAGTATTTATCCATGTATCATTTATTCTATGGTTTTTCAACTTGGATGTACACTCATGTGCCCGATGTCCATGCTTATTATAGCTATAGTAAATGCCATTAAATTTAGGAGGGTTTCTAGGAATACCTTTTACTTTGCTCCTGTAAACATTTGATATATGGCCTGGTTTTCCACAGTGATGGAAAGAGGGCTTCTTGGGCTTCAAAATTGAATATACATTCCTCTATTCAGCTTAATTTGATGATTCTCATTTCTCAGTATACCCTAATCTGATATTGTTGTTCACTCTTCTTTGATAGTTCATAAATTCATCCATTCTCTTAGTGCTTTCTTCAGATCTCTTAATCACTTAATTATATTATTGTAAAATCTTCACTTCATTAATTAGTTTTTCATTTTCTTCTTTCAATACACCAATATATTATATTCTTATTGTAAGTTCAATATTTACTCAATTTGCCTCATGATTCATAGCAACCACTTGATTGGTGATCTTAAAGTAATGTTCAGTAAGTCTCAATATCTCAGATTCTTTTTCTTGTAACTTTTTAGTCATCTATCTTCTATCATCAACATCCATGTTTCTATCTTGTTCAACTTTATTTGCATCCTTCAAGACTTCAACCATTCTAACCATTTGTGTATCTTGACTAATTTGTAGTTCTTTCACTTGTTCAGCAAGTTGTTGATTATTCTTAGATAGCTTTGATATGGTTTCTTCAGATGCATCAGATATGCTACCAAATTCAGATCCAGATGTGTCAAATGGGTCATGAATCTCTTCTTCCTGATAATCAGTCTATCGATAGTGAAGTTCCATGTCCTTTCTCTTAATCAACATCTCCTTGATTTTTTCTTTGGCTTCCTTGTATTGTTTGACATAGATATGCAAGTGTAACTTCTCATTTTCAATAGTTTTTTCAAGTGTATACCTTTCCATTGTAATATATTTTCTCTTTGATGATTAAACCTTCTAAAATGGATAACTAGATCTAATACCAATTTTTGGGATAATGGAGAGGTGTGCACTGAGAGGGGAGGGGTGAATCAGTACACTTAAAAACTTTTAGACTAATATTTGTAACCAAATGTTCTGTAATAACCAACTGAGTAGATTGCATACACCAAAAATATAATGTCAATGCTGAAATGTAAATGCATGTAAAGTAAACAATACACATACATGGAGGTAATTACTCATGACACTAGTACTTTGGTATCACAGAAAACCCCTATTAGAAGGTAAAAACTGCAGTGGGGATGGGACCCACAAAACTTCACTACTGTAGTAAATAAAGTAGCCTCGTAAAGCTTACAAAGATTGATCACTTCTGATGATCTTACCCTGTTAGGAGTAACAATGAGATTGATTAGATCTACCTTGTGATAGGATTTAGCAGCACAAAGTATGTGTGCACTCAGTTAAGAGATTTACAAAAAGACGGTTATGTCTACTCTGTTAAGAGATTTTGGGGTCTATTACAATTGTTAGAAAGTAAAATAATTATGATCTGAACATATACAATCACAATATTGCTGATACAGATCCTTTAACTGCATACAAAATATATCACCTCAATTTGAATGATAATACCTTCTTCTTTGTTCTTCTTGGTAGCCTTATCTCTATTCTGAAAACTGATTACTGTAATGTAGTCTATGTCCTTAAAACCCTTGTCTAATCTAGGATGTCCGTAGTATTATGGCTACATGATCATTTTTTGATCAACATACATTAAAAAAGGACATCTATATATATATATATATATATATCAAACTCTATGACCTAATTAGGGCTTTACAATATCATCCCTAACTTAAGATCAATGGTGTACATAATTTACCTTGATCATCTAAACATAGGAGATATAAACAATTAATGTTGTAAATCCATTATTAATGTTCTCCACGATCATTGGAAATCGTTATCTAGGTCAGAAAAAAGTTGTTACCTAGAATGATGTGCCATAAAAAACTTTTATGTGGCCTATGGTCCACTTGGTGTAGCCTTTATAACTCAGTTATACTATTGTTTGGTTATACTGTGTATCTTAGTGTAGTATACTGCTTGGTAATCACTGCACCTGGTTAACTTTGTGCATGATCAGTTCTCTTGGTTAACTATGTACTTAAGTGATTATATCAAATGTCTTGTTTGTGACTCTGTTACCATCTATCCATTTTGAGTACTTGAATACTAATGACAACTTCAATTCTCATTTGGAGTAACAGAAAATGTCTTGCATGAAATAAATAATCTCATGCTAGAAAGAATGTACTTCAATAAAAATGATTAAAATATATTAAGAGATAATGAGGAGAGGATAAATGATATCACGTTATAAAATATTTGTGGAAAACTCATTAAAAGAGATATACACTTCCAACAAAGGAAGAGGTTGTAAAGAAGGATATCAATCCCCTAAAGAGAAATACCATTAATAAACAAGTCCATGCAAGGAAGAACATTATAGTATAAAGGTTTAACCAACAAATAGATAAAAAATAATTGTGTGTGTGTGTATGTGTGTGTGTGTGTGTGTGTGTGTGTGTGTGTGTGTGAGAGAGAGAGAGAGAGAGAGCATCTCCTCCAAGAAGAAACACAGGGGAAAAGACCTATTATGTTGCTAACAAATGATCATCATGTAAAACAAAGAGCCTTGACTATAGTAAGCTACTAATATTTCATGATGGAGAACAACATTATAGGAAAGAGAGATGCAAATGTATGTTTCTGATATCAAGAAAAATTAGAAGATTCATTTTTAATGTAAAAGACATCGATCTACTAAATATTGAGAAAATTATCTAAAATCAATACAAATAGCAAGATAATGTTTATTGCTATGATGAGAAATACAGTGATAATCACCATTATTGTTGATGTTTTTAGTAGTAGGAGATATCCTGATTACCTGCGTGGTGCTCTTTCATATACTCTCTTGTAAATATGAAGAGACATGTGTTTGAGGAGACATACGTGTGGAAATATGAAGAGACATGCATTTGGAAAATGAAGAGACTTTCGGTTACGATATGAAGAGTCTCTCAATTCAAGATATATATCATTTCTTTGTGTGATGAATTTTTGGTATTCAGTTAGAATCATTGTACTTTGTCCTCTATTATTTAATAAAAGATCTATATTTATGGTGTGGCTGGGTTTTTCCCCTCAAGTTGGAGGGTTTTCTCATGATAATTATAAGTGTCGTATCATTCTTTATTCTATCATGTTTTGCCACTTATTTCAATTTTTGGTAAAACATTAACATGGTATCAGAGCTTGGACAACCTTTACTCTATCACCAGAGGGGTTGGAACATGAGATCACGTATATGTGTAAATTTTTAGAGTATAGATGATGACTATCATTGGATTCTCTCATTTTTGTTTCAATAAGTAAAGGATTTGTATGCAACTGTGAAGTGGGAAGCAATAAGAAATTATGTGATTGTTGTTATTCATGTCATCTACTCTACTGACTTGCATTATTGATGAGTGAAATTGGCTTCCTCTATATGGTTGTATGAATGTATCCAACACTTCATAGACAAATGATGTTGAAAAGTCCTTAAGTACTATGCAAGATATTACTACTATAAAGTTTGATGGTGTATTGTGAAGAAGATTAAACAATGAAGAGATAAGTATTTTATGATTGTAAATTTGAATATTGATTATTAGTTTGTATGTATTTAATATTAATTAATTTTATAACACTAAGAATAGTGTATTTTCTAAGAATAGTGTATTTTCTAAGAATTGTTCTGTATATTTTTTCTTCAAGATAATTTGATTATTTGAAATTATAATTAATCTCTCTAAAAATACTTCCAAGATGGATCTAGAAGCAATGGGATGACAAGGGATTACATTAAAATTCATGCAAGCTATAGAAATGAACATGGGGGCAGTACTTGTGGCCATGAGACTATATTGGTGAGACATAAATTCATTAAAGAGGAAGAACCTATATAGTTTGTCATTGTGATTATTTTATACTAAGAGGAGGATATGACATTCATAGGGAGCTTTTTCAATAGAGGGAGAGTGACATGAGTATAATAAATCTTGTGTAGCAGTGTAACTGCTAAAGCTCATTGTTTGGTCAAACATTGGAGCCAATTTCCTAGTATTTTGATAATCAAAGATATGATAATTATGCCCTTTTGAGAGGGAGTCTTCATTTTCAAATGATATTTTATGTGCTATATTTATTTCTTCTCCATGAGGGATAATTTGGAGGTGCAATCCCTTGTTAATGAGTTCTTCTCCATGAGGGAGAAGTTTGATGTGAAATCCCGTGTTAATGCATTCTTCTTTTCAAAAGAAGTTTGAGGTGAAAGCCCTTGTTCCACCCTCTAGGAGTAGCTATGGTGGATCCACCCTCTGGGAGTAGCCATGGTGGATTTCATGTGAGAGAATCCATGACTTAGTTTTCTATTCCTTTTCTCTTTGTGAGTATCCATGGTGAATGTCACATTGAGATGATAATATTATGTTAAGAAAGTCTGTAATAATGTTTTATTTCTAACACACACACATAGGTGTATCCATTGTCTTTTTTCATGATGAGATGAAATATGCAAATGATATCTCCTTTTCTAAGAGGGATTGTTTATGTTTGTAGCTTTAGGATATATCTTGATTACCTACATGGTGCTCTTTCATATACTCGCTTGGAATTATGAAGAGACATGTGTTTGAGGAGTCATGCATTTGGAAATATGAAGAGACACACATTTGGAAAATAAAGAGACTTTCAGTTATGATATGAAGGGTCTCCCGATTCAAGATATATATCATTGCTTTGAGTGATGAATTTTTGGTATACAATTTGAATCATTGTACTTAGACCTCTATTATTTAATAAAAGAGATATATTTTTAGTGTGTCTAGGTTTTTTCCCTCAAGTTGGAAGTTTTTCCCAAGATAAATATTAGTGTTTTTTTTTTGTTTCAACTATTCTTGCATGTTTTGTGTTAAGAATATTTTGTTTCTCTTCTATTCTAGTTTATAACGTTAACAATTATGAGATATTTTATTTTTTGAGAAATGTCTAAAAGGAAAGAAAATTTTGGTATCATATTTGGGTCTCTAAAAGATTATCTCTTCCAAATCCAAATGGTCATCAAAGGAAGTTATAAAAACATATGTTGGTAAAATAATTCTTAAACAAGGAGGTTTAGTATGTGAACGAGAAGGATCCATGAGAGTGGAATAAGTAGGAAAGGTTTTGGCTCAAGATATGAAACCTAGACCACTTCTAGTAACTTGTATAGGAGGATCAATACATTAATACCAAGGCCTTGTCCATAATAACCTTTTTAATTAGTAGTGTTGTAACCCATATTATAATTATCTTTTAGCATGGAGGGAGAAGGACATTCATTTTGAGTTTTATGAAGTGTGTGGTATAAAGAAGAACAAGAGGGGAATTTCTTTCAATTAATTGAAAAAATAGGTTTTGAAGGGACCAGAAACCCTTTACAAATAGATTAGATTAAGATAAACAATGAGGCCCTCTTGAAAACAATGCTGCCAAAAACCATAGAATTATGGATCGTATCTGGGACTTTATCATGACATAACTCATAAATAAAATAAATGAGCCCCTCATGGAGCACAAACTTTCTATATTTCTTCTTATGATCCCTAATACTATGATTAAGGGAACACAAAATAAAATGAGGGAATGAGACATAAACATTTTATGCCTGAAATGGTTTAACAGAAAAAAAAATGGTAACTATGATCCCTATTATAATAACCATCCATGTAGTAATATACTCCATAATGGAAATAATAACCTTCCTCCATATCTACTTGATGTGGTCCACATCATAGGAACAAAAAGTATAAACAAGTTTGTATCGCTCAACATCGTCTTTACGAAACAAATTTATAGATCTATAAAATATATTCTTATCCCTAAAGAAGTTCATACCTCTGCATTGAATACCCAAAACATCCAAAATGGGATCTTCATTTACATATCTAGGTAACCACAAAACCCTAAATAATATGCAAACCTATCTAATCTAACATTAGAGCCATTGAAATGGGAATTCACAAACAATATGCAAAAAACACATAAAAACTCCATTCAAGTGATGCTCAAATTCTCTCCTTTCTTCTCCATAGAGTAGATTATGTTTCTCTTTGTTAATGAAAAAAATGCACAAGTGTTGAAAACCCAAAGTTGAAAACAAGAATACTAGGAGATAGTGGTTCAAACTTGAATGAGAGGATTAAATCTCAATTTATAGAAAATGAGAGACAGTTGAAGAATTAGAATGCATAAATCAATGCATAATGGAGGGAAAAGGAGGAAGCAAATTAGTAGGAAATTGGAAGCATAATTAGGAGATAATTGAATAAAGAAATATGGAAGAAATCATGAAGCACCTTAATAGGGATATGAAGCACAATTTAGGGATATGACAAATTAGGTGGGATTAGGAGGAATTAAATCAATATTCCTCATAAAACAATAATTAACATTTATGATATTATAAAATCCCATAAAAATAGAATTAGGAAATTAATTAATTAATTGTGAAGACTTAGGATAAGAATGAATAAATATGATTTATTCATAAAGAATAGGGACAAATCTTAGGTTATTCATCCTAAGAGGATAAATTAGTGAATTATTGATATTAATGTACAATTAAATTGATTTTAATAATATTGATAGGATTATGATAGGTTCGAGGCAGTGATGAACTTTGACAATGCGCTCAAATAATGATTTTTGAAACTAATTGAATAGCATCAATGAAATTTGATGACGCCATAGGATTGAAATAGGAATATGGAAACATCGATGAGCTTGGAAAATTTTCCTGAAATAATGATGATCTGCAATGGCATTGATGAACTTGGACAATACTATTGAATTGATAATGGTAAGTTGATAATGATAACATTGATGAACTTTGATAATGTTATCAAATACGTGATAAAAGGGATATGAAGCATCGATGAACTTGGATAATGCCCCTAAAATGATGATAAGATTGAATAGATTTAGAAAAGGGTTTGATCGATTTGAAAAGTAATTTAATTAGGCATCGATGATCTTGGACAATGCCCCATAATGGTTGGAATGAGTCCAAAATGATTTTGAAATGATTAGGAAGAGAATAGAATAGATTTGAATTGATTTATGATGTTTTGATATGGTTTAGGATCAAATAGGATTGGTTTAGGATCTAATAGGATCAGTTTAGGGTTAATCGGAATTGATTAAGAAAATGGTCAATTTGACAAAGAGAATAGAAATATTAGTAAATAATTGAACAATTTTGCAATATTCCATTATCGATGAAAGACATAATGTTTTTATATAATAAAGATCATATGCGCAACATAAAGGAATAATTAGATCGCAAAACAATGTTTCAATTGTAATGCCAAAAATGTTAAAACACATAGACTAGTAGGCTCAAACCATTTTTGGGTGTCTACAAATGTGGTCCACATCATAGAAATAAAAATTATAAACAAGTTTTTCCCACTCAACATCGTCTTTAGGAAACATATTTATAGCTCTATAAAAAATATATTCCTATACCTAAATAAGTTCATACCTCTGCATTGAATACCCAAAATATCCATGATGGGATCATCATTTAGGGCAATTTGTTTACCACACATAACAAAAAACCCTTCCTTCTAACCAACCAAAAACTACTTGGTAAAATTACTTTCAAAGCCATGAATCCTTTCTAGATACGACGTAATACCCCCCTTCATTTTATTCCAAACCTTCAAATCCTTTTTCCATTTCTTGCAGTTAAGGGGCTCCTTGCATTTTAACCCTCCTCCCATTTTGACAGTCTCAAAATGTAGAGAAGAGATATTAGCTTGAATGAAGAAGCTCTGAGAAATCCAAACAAAAATAATGACCCACAACATGTGACACCATTTAATTTCCTTATTAATCCAAAATCATTCCAGACAATTAAATAAACCTTCATTGTACCCTAAAATCTTATGTGTCATTATCATGATTACTTAAAATAACTCCCTCTTTGTTGTTGGTGCTATCAAATCTTATAAGGGATAAAATTTCCTCATTTATTTCCTTTTCCCCTTTCCAAGTGATGATATCAGGTGAGTTGACACCCAAGTTGGAAAAAGCGTCCGCCACCAAGTTGGCCTCTCTATACTTATGGAAGATGTAATAATTATTAAATGATTTTATAATTGTAATGGCTTCTATAATAATATGATTAATCAACCAAGAATCCTTAAATTCTCCTTTTAAACATTTAATAATATTATTTGAGTCACCTTTGACCCACACATTTTTGTACTGAAGATTTTGCACCAGTTTAAGAGACTATAGAGCTCCCATGGCCTCAACAAAATGGTTAGTTTGGACCTCTAGAGGAAAAGTTATAGCCCCCAGGGAGCTACCATACCTATCACACACAACACCTCCACAGCCTACTTTACTAGGGTTCCCCTTGGCCACACCATAAAATTTAACTTTGATCTAGCCTTGAGGAGGAGACAACAAGACAACCCCTTCTCTTTTTATTTTTTGAGATTTTTTCCAGCCCTCTGACACCCAATCCTCGAAGATTCTTAGATAAAAATCCAAAGATTTTAGAGATTTAGAATTTAGAAAACATAAAAAAATTTCTTTAATGCCTCTAATTTTTTTTCAGAAACCACAAAAGATGAGCAATATTTATCCCTAAATATTATGTTTTGTGCTCTTTTCATATATTCCAGATAACACAAGGAGCCATAATCAGCCAGAAAGTCTTATTTATGGGAATATTAGAAAAAATCCATTGGGTAAAAAACCTGCAAATATCCTAGGAAAGTATAGCATAAATTCCACCTATGAAGAAGCTTAGTCAAGACCTCCCAAGAATAAGGCCACTCAATCATGAGATGATACACCGATTCTTCAACATCCTTACACAAATAGAATCTATTAGGCATGATGAAACCTCTCTCCTCTCTTATGGAGATTATCAACAGTTAACACTTTATTCTAAAGAAAAAGCCAATAGAAATGTTAATTTTAGGAATCATAGGCTTCACCCAAGACTGGGCCCAAAAGGTGGGTCTATCAATATCTAGATTCAATAAAGTACAGGTTGAAGAAACATAGTACTTTCTTGAAGAAGTAGAACCCACACCAAGGAGTCATCACTATCCATTCTAATTGACCAATCCTGAAGAGATCTCATAATAAGAGAAAGATAAATGTCTATCTCATTTAAATTCACCCAGGCCTAGTTTTTCCAATAGTCACTAACAAGAGGGATATAGGAAAGTTTTCTTCTTTCTACAAATCCATTAAAGGCGAGGATAACACTAAGAGGTCTATCCATAAGCCATCTATCTTCCCAAAACTAGATACTATTTCCATTCCCCCAAAATCCACCTATTTCCTTTAGCTTCCAAGTCTTTGGCTTTCTCGATTTCATTCAAGATACACAAACCCTTTATGGGGGCATTCATCTCCAAAAAATCAGCAATAGAGTGAAAGGCATAAAGATATTTATATTTCCATATTTTGTTCCACTCCTTTTCCTCTCCAAAGGCCCTCCACACTTTTTTAGCCAACACAGACTTATTCATATCCTTGATAGGCCTTAATCCAAGACCTCTAAGTCTATTAGGCTTATACACATTTTCCCAAGAAACCAAAGCCAATCTTTTATTTTCTTCAACACCTAACCAAAGAAAGTGCTTCTCGATCCTCTCTATACTCTCTTCATATTTAGAAGGAATATTAAAAATAATCAAAGCATAAATGGGAAAATTTTGAAGGGTAGCTTTCAGAAGCTAAACCTTACTCACATGGCTTAGGAGTGTACCTTTCCATCCAGCTAACTTTCTGTTAAAATTTTCAATGAGGGAAGACCAAAAGGAGTCAGAAAGATTCAATCCCAATGGAAGACCAAGATAGGAAGAAGGGAAAACCCCAATGGAACATCCAATAATTCTAGATATCTTTGTTTTCCTTTCCTCAAGGGTATTGATGAAAAATAAAGAGATTTTATTTGAGTTGATCAACTTCCCTATTGCCCTAGTATAGGAGTTGAGAGCCTCCTTCACATTATTAGCTTCTTTGATTAAGGAAGATCCCATTAGGATGGTGTCATCAAAAAAATGCTCATGATAACAAGATCAACAAAGGAGGGTTTTATTCCTTGAATTTTTCTCTTAAATAGGAAGGTAATTGTTACATCTAGAGAGATTAGGATTTGTATCACTATTATTATCTTCTTTAGGCAAAGAAGAATAAGAAGGTTTATCAAGGTCATCATGTCTACTTAATATTACTCTTGGATATAGATCATCAATGAAATATCTAACATAAGGATTATGGCCAATACTTTGATCAAAAGAATAATGTTTAAGATCATCCAAATAAGTGCATAAACTAGCTTCCCTAAGATTATCCATTAAGATGGGTTGAGGTGAGGATCTAGGTCTCACCAATATAGGATTTTTAGGAGCATGATCTCTATCCTCTTGATTAATAGATACCCTAGGAGTATGATTAAGTTGACTTAAACCATTTTCATATTTAGTTTCAATATATTCAATACATTTTGTTAATAATCTTATGAGAAAATTGTATGAACTATGAATAAAAGTTTTGAAAAATGATTTAAAATAAGGAAGAATATTTGAAAGTATCATGATACCATATGCAAGAGAACCATGAAGGAATATGAACATCATGAAATATATAAAATTATTATTCACAACATGTTATTCATAAAGAAAGGTGAGGAGAAATGTAACAAAATGAGATATCACACACCAATTTAACTTAGTAAACTCTGCGAAAGCTACCCAAATTAGATCCAAGAATGTATTATATGAGCCAATCAAAAGTGGAAATATTGTGTGTTGGGTTCACCAAAATGTACAAGGTGAACCTAGAAGCACAAAATGAATACAAAGGGGATATAACAACAAAAATTAGAATGGAAATGTTATATGTTGGGTTCATTGAAATCTAACAAAGTGAACCTAGAAGAAAACAATATATACAAATGGGACCTAGAAACCAAAATAAGAATGGAAATGTTATAAGTTAGGTTGACCAAAATGTACAAAGTGAACCTAGAAGCACAAAATGCATACAAATGAGATCTAATAACCAAAATAAAAATAGAAATATTATAAATTGGGTGCACCAACATGTAAAATATGAGATGGGAAGCATTGAAAAGGGTAGATTTCTCCTCATTTTCTCTATTACACAATCAGAAGGAATGTGTCCCAATAGGCTCAGATAGGCCCTACACACTAAATGGGTCAATGATCCTTTGTAATTATGATGTGGAAAGTTGGATGAGAGGGAAAGTGAATTAAAATATGTAAAATACAAGGAATAATAAGCAAATGTGGACAAAGTCAATAAATATAGATTAGCAGAGAATAATAGGCAACCTATTATGCCCTGAATTAGATAATAGACAATAGAACTAACATGTGGGACAAATATAAGCTTAAAATGAAAGGAATAGAATGTATTTGACATTATGTTCCTAGGAAAATAACATCTTTGATGTTATGTTAGGAATAGTTTGTTTTTGACATTATGTTCCCTAGCACTCAAGAGAAACAAAGATGTTTAAGACTTGAAGAGTTTTTATGAAAGGATCAAACTGTTAGAGAAGGAAGTTTCTGATAATCTCAAAAACTTTTCTTAACTCTATTCTTTGCTAGTTTTTTGTGTCTATTAGTTGATGATCTTTGTTGGTTTTTTGTGTTGTGCTGGCTTTTCCTCTACTTCTGCCAACTTTTCTTGTAGGTGGCTTTTGGTCACAGATTTGTGTTATTCTAAGCCTTATTAATTTTCTTAATGCTTGTATATTTTAAAGGGTTTTGGGTCCCTTCAAAACTTTCTTTTATCCTAATTAAAAACTCTTACGACATCACTTACACTTTATACAAGTGTTTTATTGGACTTTTCCTTCACATGTGTACTTGAGGTACCATGATCCATCACATCCTCAAGTTTATTTGGATTTTACATGGTTTTTCCAAACCCATGTGGCTCCTATATGGATTCCAAATAGGTGCCACCTCACCCAAGGACCCCCAAAAACCTACAAATAGAGTTGTTTCCAAGAGAAAATGCATCCATTTTCTAGTTGCATTGTTATAAAGTTAAATTAGTCTTCAAGAATTATATCATATTTTCAATCTTGAATCAATCTTATCAATCATAAATGTTTGGAGTTTGATACTAGTTCCTCATATCAACTCTTGAATCCTTCCTTAATCCATTAGTTTGCACGTGTAGCTTGCATCCACTATCGAAACAAAATTCACTTTGGGATTAGATAGCTTGTGTTTAGAGAGAGTGCACCCACATTCTCTAAATAGATAAAGTTAAACAAGATTTTAAGGGTGCACTTGTTTTATCTCAATGTGATGTTATTGAATATTTCCTTGTGTTTTTATTTTTATTCATGCTTTAATATTTTATACGTGTTAACCTGCTAATGTTTGCATGTTTAAGCCTGACTACACAAATTGAAGATTTTTCCAAACACATTCTAACATTCCCAATGATACCCATGTCCCTAAAAATGTTTCAATATTTATAAAAAAAATGTAGCTTACAAGTCTCGGCTGTGAATCGACATCTCCGCATACAAAGAGGTGTCTTTCTCGACATTTATGTAGATCGACATCTGTGTAGATTGTTGTCTCCACCTCCTGACCGATGTCTAAGCTCTGATATTTTCATCTCTGCTATAAAATAGTGAGCCCCAAATTCACACAAAATATCACACTTCCAGTTATCTTTCTTCCCCTTAAACCATTTTGCAAAATTCATTAGCTTGAGTAGTAATAACCTCATTTTCCTAGGTATGTCAGAATCGGGAAAAAATAAGAAATCAAAACTCCCACTACCTTGTGTGTATAGAGAGAAGAAGATAGAAGAAAAAAATATCAAGAAGAGCAACCTCTTATGAACTCAATTTGAGAAAAAATCCAAGACCAAGAAAAGTATGACAAAATTATTTTCAACAAAAAACTCTCACGTTTCATGACAAAATATCACTTAAATAGAGACTTTATCAACTTTGAGAGATACAACTAGTTGGTATATCACAAACATATCCTTTCATCCTTACTCATCACAAACTTTCAATGCATTCATTACATTATAAGGTCATCCTTAGTTTTCCATAATCATACCTTTAGGTAGTATCATCCAATCAAACCTTAGCAAAAAACACAAAAAAAAAAATAATATCAAACATCCTACTTTGGTGTCACACCCTTTTGAGTTGTTTAGAACCTACATATTAAATAAAATCCATCATTATAGCTACACTCTTTGACTAAGGATTGTCTAGGGTAGCTTATATCATCCTTATGACCTCATCACCTTGATCAAAATGGTGGTTTTCACTGAAAAAATCCTATCTTCTGAAAGACCATCAGTCTATCCTAGGTTGACAATCATATTCATCCAAGCTTTCACTAGATAAAGAAAATCATCATCCCTTTTTAACACCAAGTTATCCCTTAGGTCCATAAGACATCATTTTGATCAACCTTAAGTATCTTTGATTCATCGATCCTACACATCACATCATCATCAATATGCTTAATCATTTCTAGGAGCATTCACACATCATCATTAGAGGTCTCCCTTAGTCCAATTTTTCATATCCTCTCATACATCTTAGAGCATACATATAGATCCTAACACCAGCTCATCCAATATGACACTTGATCCTAACAATACCATGGTTACCCTTGATCCCTAATAGCGAGTACAAATTAAACAAGTATGGACCAACCTTGATGAAGTCCTTAACACTAGCTCTATGGAACCCTTCATGAGCCCTCCTAGATATGCATGAATGGTCAGTGCCATCATATACAAAAACTATGCTACTATCCATGATATCTTTCCACAAGAGGGTACTACCATTCCACCTAGACTTCTACCATTTATTCTTGTGCATCCTATACACATTCAAAGTGACATATTCCATCCCATTATGGAGGAAATTTCTAATCCATACCTAGGGATGACCCAGGTCACCTTATCCATACGTCATTTTCTCCAATCAAGATCCACACTATCCATAGTACACACTATGGAGTCGTCTACTCTATTTTCCATTATTGGGCTTGGTCCTTTAATCTTCTACCTCCATTATAATTTATCTCATAGATTGCTACCTTGACAATTTAGTCTACAACCACATCAACCAGTATCTCACAAATTACCACCCGTCTAGTTGTCACACAACCAATAGTCACACAACAAGTTGCCACAAAAACATCACTATCTCCTCCCATCCCTCATCTACAAAATTTACAATCACATTTCACCCTGGGTATGCCACCTACAAGGATTTATAACTAGTCCTTGATCCCTCAAGGTCCCACATGCCATTCTCAACCTCCAACAACTTTGCAAGGTGTATTTTCACCTCAATCAAAACCACATATCCAAAAACAATACAATGCATCCATGTCCCAACAAGTGAGACAAACCATGTATAAAACTTCAACACTTTATTCAAGATCGCATTGATTCAAAAGAAATCATAGTTTCTTCTCCTACATAGACTTTGTCTAATGCTAGTCTTCAAATATATCAAAATGTTTTTCCTCAACACAACACTGGAAAATACCCTGCTAACCCTAATCCACAATAGAACCAAGGAAGGATAAACAATGTGACCACAGTGATGGAAAATATTATACTACAACCTATATTAACTATGACAAATTAGTTGGCTGCAACACCCAAGTTGAACCCATTATTAATATAATTCATGTTAAAGGTGAAGATAGGAAATGTGCAGTCACTACACATAGAGGAAGGATATCCATTGCAAGTGCTACTAATGCCTCCTCATTGAGTACACATTATAACCTCTTAGAACACCTTTGGAATACCTCTAAACAAATATCCATTCGAGATCTCCTCCACACATCTCCCATCCATCAAGAGATCCTCAATAAGGCCTTACAAGAATCACACATCCCCTCCAACATAGATAAAACACAATTCTAGGTCCTTGGTTTCCATCTATCAACATCTTGTGGCCTATCATTCAAACCTTTTGACATGCCATCCATCAAACTAGATCACAACTTTCCACTCTATATCATCATCATGGTGAATGCCTTCACCATAAAATGAGTCATGATAGATAATGGTTCAACCCTAAACATATGCACATTAAAATTCATAAATCAAGTGGGATGCACTCAAGATAATATAACACATGAGATCATCAATATCAAAGCCTACAATAATCTATAATGTACCTCCAAGGGCACTATCTCATTGCCCATTCAAATGGGTCCAGTAGTACAAGACAATATATGTCATATTGTTGATCTTGACCTCCCATAAACTATTCTCCTTGGTTTTCCATGGATCTATTCCATGCAGGCCATTCCCTCCACATTTCACTAGTGTATCAAATTTTTTCATAATGACACTTAGATAATCATCCACGTAGATCCCCAGCATTTCATATACTATCATGCATTAGAAGCATCCTTACCGCATTCAATTCATTGACCAATCCATGACATTGGTTAATCGTTTTCTAGTTATTCCAGATCCCACATAGATCCATAAATCATTCTTGCATCCACCCTCTCTACCAAAAAGATCAACAACAGGGCTTGTGGGGAATATATCCTATCAATTACATTTGTAGATGGAGCCCTACCTCTGGATCCACACACCTAGGGATGTCCATCCCATCAAGGTCTAACTAAACAAAATAACCCACAACCTAAAAAAATGGTATCTTCCATTTTCCTATCCCATGGTATTCTAAACAACCAAGAAATGGAACCAAACATCAAGTGGTCATATCGAGATGCCCCACTTCCTGATAATAAAATAGTTTGATACTTAAAATAAAAATATCCTAAATATCATATATTATCCATCGAGCAATGGCACTACCAAGGATGAGGTTTAGGATGTGAAGATAGTTGTATGAAATAACCACTTGAAGCTTCTATATGACCAAGGAATAAAGGTCTTAGATTTGGCATAAACACAACTAGGGGCACCAATATGCCTAACGTTACCCTCCTAAATATCCAAGGAAAAATTGTTGAAGTGTAAAAAATCCCTGAGGAGGAAGTTAAGAAATCCTATAATTATATATTTGATGGTGAAACCTTCTTAGGAAACTCTGTCCTTCACCAATTTTTAATAAATCTCATAGACCTTTGACTCCTCCACAACGATCTCATAGACTAGGGCCAACCAAGAATCACACATATCTATGAGTTCTAAAGTGAGGATCCACTCCTAAGATTCATTGGAGAAATATAATGACAATAATATAGGGGCATAATTCAATTCGTGTTTAAAAATTATACCCAAAGGCATATTTTAGGGAAGAGGAATTATTTAGCCACAAAAATAAAAATAAAAATAAAACAAAAAAGAATAATTCTTTTAGTGAAAACCCCTCTAGGGCACTTTCTGACTCAAAAAAAGTAAAGACAAAGGGGGTATCTTCTGGTTAAAACCTCTTTGAGGTGTGAAAGGATGAAGACTCTCCTCTTCCTCCCATCCATGATTATAGGCCTAAGGATTCATCCATTGTAATTGAAGATACAAAGTCTATAAAACTAGGAATAGAGGAATATCCAGAGCTCACTTACATAGTAGCAATATTATCAGAGGCTAAAGAGTCTTCTTTCATTGGGCTTCTATAAGAGGCACAAGCAAATTTTGCATGATCTTATTCTCACATGCCATGATTGGATCCACACCAATATTGTAGGGAATAATGATATGTTATCATGCATCATTGGTATTTAGTTAGTCAGCCAAAGGATAAGTAGTTAGGATTTAGTTGTGATGGTTGGCATTGCACCCCTTCGGTCCAGATATAATATATGTACTACCTTAGGGTAAGGCATGATGGTGTTTACAAGTATTGGATATTACTGTGATCATTTGTATACATGAGGTTGATGGATTAATGGAAGAAATGGTTACCTGGCATACATCTATTATGTCATGTGTATCTACATTCTTTAATTTATACATTTAACTACTTTAACCACTGAGGAAAACATTTGGTGCCATTTCCATACAAACTTGGGAAGGGATGGAGAATGAATGGTGTATAGAGGATAATGGGCTAACCTCTTGATAATGATGGTACCAGGAGGGATGAAAATGGAATCAAAGAAATTTATGATGGAGAACACGCCTTGACCTCAGACTTTGTGATTCTATCTATTGGTGTTTAAAGTTGTTACGCTACAAAAAGCAACCAATATGTCTTAAGACTAATGTTAGGAGTGGTTATCTCCAAGTGTGAAAGCTCTGTAAGATAATGAGACAAGATATAGGGATAAGACTTCCCTCTTCACTTTTGGCTCTACAAAACCAAGGTGGGTACACCTAATCTAGAATAAACTTAATTCTTTACAATACCTTCTACTTCTAGATTTTAACAACAGATAAATGGAAAGTAAGTACTAAATGCCAATCTATAATTCATTAACTCTTCATGATCATGGTTTAATAGCAACAAAAATAACAACTGTAAAAGTAAAGAATTTTTGTAATGAGTTTGATTAAATTTAGGGATAGAATATAACCAAACCTATCAAACATATATCTCCATAGAAAATATTTTCTTTAGATCAGTGCCTTATCCATTGGACAAATTCCTAAATATAGTACTAAAGCTGAAATAACCTTATTGGTAAATATTCAAAGCCATAAACATAATAACTCTTAGACCACACACTACAAGATCCCCAAATAGATATCCAAGTAGAATCAATGTAATATCCAAAGCATTTTAATATTATCTAAGATCAAATACTTGTGTAATACACATATATATAAGGAAGACTTATACAGTAAGCTAGAAAACTTACAACTCAATAGATAACACAAAGGAGAGACTTAATTCTGAGAAAACATATATTAAGTATGATGTAATCTCATGTTTGCAACAATATGACTTGGAAATACACAGTTCAATAATATGCAAAAGATCATACAACTTTATACTCTGCTTTAATACAGTCTGAACAACATATGCTATATCCTATACTGGAAACAAATACAAGCCTTAAGCTTTATAATATTTCTCCCAATTCTCCATCCCTTACAAAATTTTCTTGAATATTGTTTTATAGGAATAAGAATGCTACAAGCTTCAGACCATTTAGGGTTAGGGTTTACAACCAATTAATGCAAGCATTTTTTAAATTTTGTTGTCATGTTGAAACCCTATCTCTCTTCAATATGTGCAAATCTGATATGCAATCAATTTTCCCTAATCCATGGATGTGAGTGTAGGACCCTAAAGTGCAAGAAATTCCAACCATGACTCTAAAAGTAGCTTAGATAAATGCAAAAAAGACCAGGCAGCTCTGTTTGCACTTATCCTCTGATAATAAAACTCTTATCTGTCAACTTTGATCTTGAATGCATCTTAGGATATCAAATTTGTATCCTTATGGTCTTCAAAAGCTATTCATAATTGATCCATAAGACTATATCATAGTGTTTATAGCTCTGAGCTCAAATATCTACCAACTGCCATGAAACCCTTCTGAGAAAGTATTTAAATAATTAAATTTTAGTTATAACAGTCAGAGGTGGTGCGGAACAAAACTTTGGATGGTCTAGATCAAGCCTTATCATAGTTTTCTAGCATAATGGTGGATTGTTTCTAAGTTACTTGGGCACACAGATCATAATGGACATGTGTCGTCATGGTGCAATGCCTCAAACACTATCTTGTGATCATCTCTCCATCAAGGCTTTACGTTGTTCATCAGATATTTTCAAACTTGTCTAGAATTTACTTCATTACCTTGGCACTAATCAAACCCACTGGGGACACGTTGCCTCTAGGCGCACTACCTCAATGGTTAGATGTTGATCACTTTATCTTTAATCCTTTACGTCTACCACTCGATCTATCAAGACTTGTCTATATTTTAATTTATCTTCGTCTTTGGCCTTTAACTAGTCTTTAACCTACACTTTAACCCTGGTCATTAGATATCTTCTTATCTCTAAGTTGCTAGATGATTTTAATAACCCTGGTTCCATCCAGAGATCACACACATGCCACAAGATCAAGATCAGATCAGTGACCTGTGCCATAGCTCAGAATGAAAAGGAATATTTTACTTTTGTCTAGAAATCATGCACAACCACTCAATTTCTTCTGTATCTACGACTCTGATTTGATCCTTGGTAACTTTACATTAACTTTATCCTGACTTAGGTTCATTTGGAGATTGTGCCACTAAAGGGGTCTCCAAGTCTCTAAATGTTCCACTTAACTCAGGTCACATTTAAATAATATGCGCAAGCCCTCTAATTCTTCTGAACACTAACGATTCTGATTTAATCTTAGCTAGCCCACCCTGGTTTAACTTGATTCATGTTTTATCTGGAGATTGAGTGACTAAAGGGATCTCCAAGTCTTTGAATTTTTACCTTAACCTGAGTTTGATATAGATATCATGCGCCAGGCACAAGATCTTTTTGGTAATCAACGATCGAGATCATATCTGTGCAACTTGACTTGGCTCAGAACTTAACCATGCTTGACTCAAGGTCTATCTGGACATTCAGTGACTGAATGAAACTCGCAGTCACTGAATGAATCTTTTAACTTAGGTTCTATTTTGAGATTTAATGTCAGCCCTAGATCTTTTTTTGTATCAATGGTTCATGCCTAATCTTGCAATATTTCTTGACTTTGACTTTTATTCCTAGATTCAATGAAAAGGCCTACCGCTGAATCTCCAAATAAACTTGACCCTGACTTGAGATTAACTGGTCCATTACAAGATTACGTGACTGAAGAGAATGCCAAGTCACTAGAACATTTCTGAACCCCGGATTATATTCAAAGATTATGTGCAAGCCACATAATTAAAACATGATCGATGGTCTACACTAAATCTCTAAATCTATTCATACTTGACCATTTCATTTCAAGACTAAGATCCATCCACATGATTAGATCTTGATCAATGGCTTGCACCTGATCTCAGAATGAAAACAACATATTCCATTGCATTCAAAGATTAGGAGATACAATCCCACACCAAGTTGCTAGATAGGAATAATATTTGGTTTTGATTAAGCAACTAAGAGCTAGACTTAAACATGGCAAAGTGCACATGGCATTTTCTGAGACTTAAGTGGATTTAAAAGTAGCTTTAAAATATAACATGTCTTGAAGGGTTTAGGGTTTTTTAAGAACTTAACTTGACAAGACCTAGGGTTTTAGGCTAGAGGCCAAAAATAATTGTAGAGACAAGAGGAAAGAGCTTGGAACCATAAAAAGTTGGCTAGGGCTAATAGTGGCTCTGTTTGGGGATGTATGCCTCTTGCAGGCATAGAAAGGATTCAAGATTCTCTGGGATAAAGTAGACCACCTACTAGAAAGAAACTAACTAATAGTAGAAAAACAAAAAGAATATATACAAATGCTCCTATTCAGATTCTTGTCTCTTCAAGAAAAGTAAAACTTTAGGAACTGTCGATGAAATGGTAATTCCAGAATCTTTCCAGTTAAGTCCTTTAACATGTATTAATAAGAACCCCACCTTCCATGAACTATGTATGGGCCTAACCAAATAGGATCAAATTTGGTATGTTTTCCTTTGTCCTCTATTCTGGCATTCCACATCAAAACCATATCATCAAGTTCAAATTTCCCAGCAGTAGCTCTCTTGTCAAACAAATTCTTTCATTGTAATTGCAGTTTGACATTTGTATCATGTGCTTCCTTTATTGACTGATCAAGTTGTATCAAATCCTCCAATATAATTATCATATCATCATCCAGCTCATCATCATAAGTTTGGAAAAATTTATACATCTGTAGTAAAATTATTCTGAGGTAATCTGGCATGAATACCATAAACTAAGTCAAAAAGTGCACATCCAATTTCACGATTACTCTATCGGCCCATAGAGAAAGCTAAAATTTTGAATCCCAAGCCTTATTTTTTACATCTAGCACTCTCTTGATAATATTTACTAGGATCTTGTTATTGGATTCATCCTAACCATTGCCTTGGGTGTGATATGGGGAAGAACATGAAATCTGGATCCCATATTGTTGACAGATATCACTAAACTCTTGTGATCTAAAGCACATAGCATTTTCCACCATAATGGTTTTTGGACAACCAAATCTAGTCAATATATTTTGCATTATAAAATCAATCAAAACCCTACTTGTGGCTCTTCTAGTGGGAATTAATTCCACCCACTTGATAAAATAGTTAGTTTCCACTAGGATCCATGAATGACCTCCACTGGACTTATTAGGGATCTCACCAATGATATCCATCCCTCATTTTTGAAAATGTGCATCAACTGCAACAGGCTTCAAAGGAAGATTCCCATCAAAATTTAGCTTGCCTGAAAATCTATGACAAGAATCACATTTTCTAACATATTGATGAGCATCCTTGAAGATTGTTGGCCACCAAAATCCAAATCTGATAATCTGATGGGCAGTAATATTAGCCATGTAATGGCCACCACATGCACCATCATGCATTTGTTTTAAGATATCCTCAGATCTATCATGATCTACACATTTGAGCAATACTCCTTCATTGCTCCTCCACCATAATTGTCCTTGAATTATTTCATACTTCAAAGCATGCAACTTGACTATTCTCTTTTTATTATCATTCATGTCAGGGGGAATCACCATCTTCTGCAAGTATCCAATGATATCCTTGTACCAATTAGAACAATCCATATAATAAATATAAGGTCTTTGCTCCTCTTCTAGAACATCAATATGATTTGCATCTAAATTTCTTTGAGCCATGATCTTAGAAAGTTCTAGACCTCTTACCAACTTAGTGATATGGATGTCAATATTAAACTCTTGGATCTTGTTGATCCATCTTCATCTCCTCCCTGAGACTTCTTGTTGAACCAAGATGTCTTTTACAGCAGCACTTGGCACATAAGAAATTATGGTTACTCCTACCAAATAGCATCTAAATGATTTTACAGGCTTAACCAAAGCATAAGATTGTTTTCCATAATATCATATTTCATCTCTGCTACCTACAAAGACTTATTGAAAAAATAAATAGGTTGTTCATAGCCTTCTAAATTTTTCTGCAATAATACTGCAGCAACAGTATTATAAGAAGCAAAGGAGAAAATCTAAAGTGGCTTGGTATAATTAGGGGTTCTCAAAATAGGAGAATCTTTAATAGCCTTCTTGATATCTGAGAAATCCTTACATGCTTCTTGAGTCCATTCCACTTTGGCTCCTTTCTTCATCATCTTTGAGATTGACAAACTAATCTCTGCAAATTTTTTAACAAACCTCCTAAAAAAATTCACTTGTCCAAAGAAGGATTGAATTCCCTTGACATTTTTGGGCTGAGGGACTATAAATTTCTCTCACCCTTTTAGGGTCAATTCTAAATCCATCTTTAGAGATGATTTTTCCTAAAATCTTTCCCTCTGTTACCCCAAAAACACACTTCTTTGGGTTAAAGGAAACCCCATACTCTAGTGCTCCTTTCAAGATGATCATAGTGTTGATCTTCTTTTGCTGAATAATCCCTAAGATCATCTTGATAGATTTCCAAAAAAATATTTATAAAATCTGCAAATGCCCCATCAATGGCTCTTTGGAAGGTATCTCTATCATATGTCAAGCCAAAGGGCATCCTAACATATACATAAGTTCCCCAAGGTGTAGTAAATGCAGTCTTGAACTATTCAAATTCCTTGACCTTGACCTGATTATATCCAAAAAAACCATCCAATATGGACATCAATTCAAACCCAGTGACTCTTTGCAACATTTCTTCCATTTTGGGCAATCCATAATTGTCCCTCAAAGAATTAACTTTAAATTTCTAAAGTCTACACAGTCTGATATCTCCATTTTTCTTTCTAACTAGTACCAAATTGGATACCCATGTTGAACGTCTTATAGGATTTATGATTCTAGCATCCCTCATCTTTTTTAATTTATCTTGCATCTTGGGTGCTAGAGTGGGATTGATAGGTCTCAACTTTTGTCTGAAAGGCTTAGTGCCTTCTTTTAATGGAATCTCATGTTGGAAAAGATCTTCTCTATATGCTTTCAATAATCATAAGACCATGCAAAAACATGTCTATATTTTCTAAGAATATCGACCAATGAATTTTTAAGCTTGGGGGACAACTTCTTACCAATATATACCTTTTTAGGATCTTGATTTGTCCCCAAGTTTATCTCCTCCAAGTCACCAGGTTTACTAACTGTTCTTACTAATAAAGGCTTGTCTTTGTTATCAAAGGCTCTCTCAAGTACAACCAGACCTTTGGGTACCTTATTTTATTTTAGTTGGAGAACCTCCTTTCCAATAATATTGTCTTTCCCATCTATTGTCTCCACAAAACCACTAATGTCCATCTCTTTCTCACCAAACTTTGATTCACAAGATAGGAATCTCAAAATATCCTCATCAACATCAAAGACTTTCCAACTTTTAGCATTGTTTAGAATGGATTGTCTAGATTGAACCTCTATTTAGATATCCATGCAAAATTAATATTTTTAGGCTTCAAGACAATATTAGCCAGCAGGTCTACCATCTTATTCTACCTCCTGTCCATCCAATCAATGCCAAATGCATAAAAATTTCCAATTTCAGCCCAAATTGCATTCCTATACTATTTTAATCTCTAATTCTTTGAAGCATATTTGGATCTTAGTTAAGATATAACCAACTCAGATTCCCTAATGAACCTAATACTTCTAATCATGTGTCTTGAAAGTAATCTCAATCCTATTAGCAAAGCCTCATATTCTGCAATGTTGTTAGTGTGGGTGAATAAAAGAGAAAATGAGAACTTGTATGTCTTACCACTAGGAGCTATTAATAACACTCTCACACTAGCTCCTTCCTTTGTGCTTGCACCATCAAAGAACATTGTCCATAAGTTAGTGTTGTCTGCAATATTTTCCTTCTCTTCTGACAAAAGCACATGTTGGACATTTATCTTATCTTTGTTGTTTTGCACTTGGAAAGATCCAATGTTAGTATCAAAGAAACAATTCATTACTTCATCTTCACTCTCCTCAATCATGTGAGGAGTTCTGACTTCTCTGGATACTTTGACATTTTTACCAGCTATGTCAAATGTTGCAAAGGATATATTGCACTAGATACTTTCTCCCATTGAGGAACTCCATTTCCTAGATAGCAACATAATTCCATATTGAGGTGGGATTTCAACTACTAGAACATTCATTGTCAGTATATTTTCTTGAAATGCAGCAAGTGCATAAGACAAAGTCTTAATAGTACCTATGAAAAACACTTCTCTTGAATCCATTAATGTACATCTCCCATGAGGAGTATCCACTTTCAATCCCATTGATTTCATTATTTCTGGAGGCATGAATGTGTTAGAATCTCCTGAATCAATCATCCAATTCTTAAGCATCTTGCCATTAATAATCAATGTTAAGAAAAAAGAATCCACAAATTCCAAAGGAGGAGTGACTTGATTTGTATTTAAGAAGATTTGAGGGATCTTAGAAACAATCTCATCTGATTATATTCCTTTTGTATTAGATTTTTCCTTACTGTTCCTTTTCTTCTCAACCATTTTTTATTTCAAGTCTCTTGTGGTAGAAACACTATTCATCTATGTCAAAGCTATCTCCTTGCGCTCAAGAATCCTCATCATTTCTAAAATTGGAACCCTAACTGTGATCTGTGAGAGAATTTTTCCCATGTCAATAGGAGTATACTTTATGTTAGAAATATCTTTCCTAATAGTGCCTATACTTTTATCCTCATTTTGAGTGGCCAAACTGGGCTCAACTCCTTTACCAACTTTTGGAATAGAAGAAATATTCATCTCTGGTGTCCTTAATTTAATCTTATGGAAAATACATGGATTACTTGGTTTATCCTTTGTTCTCACCTTTATCTTCTTCACATCCTCAACATTTTTTTCTTTCTCTGGTGTTTGCTTAGGGCTCTCTTTTGTATCTCTAATAAACTTGCTAGTTGACCTGCCATCTGTGTTACCAACTATCCTTTTTCTCAGATTATAATCACTCTATGCTTGAGAAACCAAGTTTTCTATGATTTGAGCCCTTTCTGCATCTGAAGGTCTTCTTTCCATAAAAGGTTATTTTCCCCTTGTAGAATTACACCTTATTTTATCAATGTCTGCTTCATTTTCATTAGATGAAAGCATATCCTGATTGTCAACCTAATCATCAAACTTCTCATCATCTGATGAAGACAATTCCTTATTTTGACCTTGGTCATCAGATTCTTCACTTTTCAAATCTGCAGACACCATTACATTCCCAAAATCATCATATATTTTTTTGTCATCTTCTCTTTCTTGTTGGGATTGACTTGGATACATCTTTAGAGAAACACCACAATTATCTGGATTGTTTGGAGACTCACAACCATCACACCAATAGTCTTCACTATACATGTTAGCTGAATTTCTCTAAAGAGAATCTGGAGTTCTATCATTAGGCCTATCTTTCCTTTGTGGGATAATAGGGTTCCCATCCTTGAATTGGGTGCCATAGGGGCAATTGTGCATCCTAGGATGCTAATTGAAATTATTATAGGATGGATTGTTATTGTTTTGAGCCATAGGGTTTTTAATTTCACATGGATTTAGGTCTTTTATAGCACTTATAAGATGCTTCATATTGACCTCCTCTTTAGGCTTGGTATTTGAAGGTCTATATGAGTCCTTCTTAGCAGATTTCCCATAATCTCTTCTACCAAATTTTTTGGATACCCTCCTATTAGTTTCTATATTGATTGTTGTTTTATAATATTCTCTTATAGTCCTTGGATTATTGTCTCTTATGAAGTATCCCATCTTAGAATAAAAAGCATTAAGATATATAGCTAGACATACCTTGTCATCAAGTCTCATAACCTAGAAAAATTTATGCATAGCTCTCTCAAATCTTATGTTGAATTATGCAACATCTTCATTATGATTCTTTTTTATATTGTTGAATTCATTCAACATGAATCCTTCATTGGTCATATCACCATATTTCTCCTTAAAGCAATCAATTAATTATCTATTGACCCTAAATAATTATAGGGTAACCCTCTAAACCAATCCCTGGCATCCTCTACTAAACACTGAATAAAAAGTTTCATTAATACATCCTCATGCATAATTTCACAATCATCCATCATGTCAATGAATTTTTTCAAGTGTTCTTCACATGTAATTACATTATTCGTAGCAAACTTGGGAATTTTATCTCTAAGTTCTCTTGGAGAAACATTAGGATAACCTAAGATATTATGAAAAGAAAATTCCTTGTACCTTTCTGCATGAGTGGACTTTCCTTTAAATATAGTGTTGACTTGAGAAGTAGAGGCCTTAGTATTTTATGGTGTAGATGCTTAAGCACTAAGATGAATAGGCCTTGTTGTTTGTCTAAGAAAATCAGCCTTCTTCTTCATCTCCAAAGTAGCAGCCTCCAACTCTACCTTCTCAAGTTCTTTAGCTATGATATCCTTTTCAACTCTATCTCTTTCAAGATCCATGTCCAATTTAGACATCTGATCTACTGGCCCTTTGATATTCTTGGGCTTATTTATTGTAACCCTAGTCATTCCTTCCTTTCCCTTATCTTTAGGGCCTTGATGATTAATTATTTGAATGACAGGTTCCTGTTCAAAATTTTGAGGCTTTTCAACATAATTTGTTACCTCTAAATATAACAGTTTCCTCATTCTTTGTTCAAGGAAAACTTGATCATATTTGATCTCATTTTCCTTTTTCTTTTCTCTTTTTTTCTGATAGTCACTTGCTCCTGGATTCTTGGTTCTACTTCAACAAGTTTTAAAATGTACTGTCAGGATTTGTTAGAGTAGAAATAGATTCTTCTTCCTCTCTCTTGTCAGGAGAACTATAATATCCATAAGTACCTAGTCCCTCATCTGTAGCCTCTTCATATTTAGATGCATTTCCTTCATGGTTACGGTGGACTGGTCTTTCTTCCCTAATGTCTTCCCTTTTTCTTTCAGCTCAAGGGGTACCTCTGGTATCCCTTCTTGGCTGATTAGATCTAGATGTAGTTGGGAAATCATCTCCCAACCTCTCCTCAAAATGTTTCTTTGACCAAGACCTGGTGCCTCTATAATTCATAATGGAAAGTGTGTGACAAAATGATTTTAATACCCAACACTACTATAGAGATACTCAGAGTCACCATCCAAAACTTAGTTGAGATCAGAGCACTAACTGATATGAATATTTTCAAATAAAGAACTCTTAAAGATAAAACAATGAGAAAGGTGAATCTTGAGTAACTCTATTCTTCTAATGATCGACTTACTTGCTAGTTATGACAATTTACAACACTATTACCCCCAATATAATCGACATCTTGTTGGTGTTTAAAATGGTTACGCTACAAAAAGAAACCCATATATCTTAAGACTAATAGTAGGAGTAGTTAGCTCCAAGTGTGAAAGATCTGTAAGATAACTATACCAACTATAGGGACAAGACTACCCTCTACACTTCTGGCTCTACAAAACCAAGGTGGGTACACCTAATCTAGATTAAACTCAATTCTTTACAATACCTTCTACTTTGGGATTTGAACAACAGATAAATGGAAAGTAAGTACTAAATGCCAACCTACCATTCATTGAATCTTCACTACCATGGTGGAACAAAAACAACAACAACAACTGTAAAAGTAATGAATTTTCGTAATGAGTTTGATAAAATGTAGGGACAGAATACATCCAAACCTATCAGACGTATATCTCCACAGAAAATATTTGCTTTAGATTAGTGTCTTATCCATTGGGAAAATTCCTAAATATAGTACTGAAGCTGAAACAACCTTATTGGTAAATAATCAAACCCACAAACATAAGAACTCTCAAACCACACACTACAAGATCCTCAAATAGATATCCAAGTAGAATCAATTTAATCTCCAAAGCATTTTAATTTGATCGAAGACCAAAGACTTGTGGAATACACATATGTATAAGGAAGAATTATAAAGTAAGCTAGAAAACTTACAACTCAATAGATAGCACAAAGGAGAGACTTAAATCTGAGAATACATATATTAAGTATTGTTGTATGCTGAATGTGGACCTCTTAATTCAACACAAACACAACATAGTCCTTACACAATCGATGAATTTCACAAAAACAAACATGAATTGTTTGTCCTGCAAATGCGATTGAAGCGACCTATTGCCTCCCAATTAGATGTGATTGTTGAAGTGTACCCTTAGAACGAGAGCCAACAACCTAACCATTGCTAACATGGAGGATTTAATAGTGCAAGTAAATAAAGAAAGCCATTATCTATGAGAAATATGCATCTAGCTATGAGAAAATGCTCTTTTAATCTATGAATTAAGACATGATTAAAGCTATGAAGATGAATTGAAATTAGTCTAAGAATGCATTGCAACTAATCTAAGAAAATGAAAGTGCAATTAAGCTAATAAATTGAATGCTTTTAATCTAGAAAGTAAAATGCTTGTAATCTATGAAAGAAATGCTTTCTAAGCTAGAAATTGATTAACAAATGAATCTAGAAAGCTTTTAAAGCATAAATTGAATTGTTAGCTCC